>PTRB01000010.1:0-296253 GCA_025094155.1 Lichtheimia hyalospora FSU 10163
CCATTAGCCAACAAGTGGTGTTCACTTAAATCGTACTTCTTCCCTGATTCACTGCTGAAACAGATTCAACAACCCGATCGTCAGCATTGGACATCTGAAGCAAGTTGAATGACCCTTCCTCTGATAATAATGTAAAGGCAATGTTTGGTCTATGACCAGAAGCATTTGGCTGCATATATGCCATTGTATGCGTTATTGATCAAGTCCCATGCACAGATGCTGAAGCACACAAGGCTTTATGTTACTTGACAACCAATTGTACTGGATGGGATGGAGGATTGTATAATAGTAAGATAATGAAGGAAAGGTCCAGGAACGGTATCAATGCATATATCATGGATAGGATGGATCACTTTACTACATGGTGCTTCTTTCGTGGTCTATAGCTAGTCATTATAAGCATCATAGCTAGTCAATGTTTAATACATACATTTATTATTATGCATATCGATATTGGTTCAAATGGATTGTTAGTCACTAAATGATAAACAAAGAGATAATGGTTGGATTACAGTACCAGGTACAACAGTGGCTTGTGGATTAGCAAGATACAGGTACCAGAAGGAGGAATCAGGAATGGGAAAGAATATTTCTAGAAAGCATGCTAGTAATGGGCGATTTATTTTACACTGGTATCCGATGCTTAGATCTCATCACAGCAAAGCATAGTGCCAAAAACATGGAAGCATACACGTGTCGTATAAGAAACAAAAGGGAACTTATTGTATATTATACTCATGCAGTATGTGTTGATTATCAATGCCACAGCTCACATAATCAAAATGCATATGAAAGAGGATCACTGCCTGGATGCAACAGTTGTTACCCACAACATAATTGGAATGGTTCCTTAGCCAATTGGATGCATTATTTTATTGTGCTTCAAAGTACTTGTGAATGATGCTGTTATATCGATGGAGGAGGAAGTTTGATATGGTTGATACGTCGTACAAATGGATGATCGCCGTGGATCAGTTGTATTACTCGCTTTTAAAAGTGCACGGACCATGTTGTCAATCCCTGCATAGCAATGTAGTTTGAGATAGTCAAAGTGTAGCATGCTGGAATGACTTATTCAACCAATGTATAGGTAAGGATATTATGTGTCGCATAGTGTGTAGCACACCTGCATGTAACCAAAGCAACGGGTGATATCTACAGATAAGAAAGCAAGTACACTGCCTTGAGTTACAGATCATAAAGTTATACTGATAACGATACAAAGGCAAGGGATCAGGTACATTGTGATTCCAAGATCAATGGCAACGTTCTTGATTCAACAACACGCGCAATGCACACACGACTGGAACTCCATTGCAACACAACAAGTACATTTCAACATTGCAGTCTTTATTGTTACGATCTTAACAAGCTTGCTCTTATTTGCTTTAGTGTATATCTTTTATCAAGACCCCAGCTTTGACAAGTACTAACATAGTAACCAGCACCCAAAAGCTTTCGATAACCCAATCACCATGGACACATGGATTATTTTACCACCATTCACACATCCACACATAAGACAAGTTATAGATTATACATTCTTTTATTGATCAATAAAGATTAAATAAAGGTTTGGCTGTTAGTTTCCTTGAATCAAAGACCCAAGTACTTACAGGAATGACCGCGTGAAGGTCGCCAAACATACATTCCTTCCTCTCCACAAGGGGGCACCGCAATGTGTCATCGAGGAGATTATAGCGGTGGGGGACCACTACAACCAAATGAGTTCAACCTTGACTTAGTAATCTCCCACAGTAACATCTCAATGGTTCCATCTCATCACTCTTACATCATAGCAGTCTCAGTTAGCTGATTCATGTGTTGAAAGTGTTGATATTAACTAAGGCATGGAGTTATGGATCGATAATTGCAGAGTAACATGTCTTTGAACTTTGGAAAGTAATTGAGCAGTAAGTGATGTTTATCTCATTACGCACGCTAGGAATCCGTCCAATACATTTGCGAACCATCACATATTATATAATCCAATACACAAGTATAAATGTGAGCTTTTTTGAATTTTAAAGCTATACTTTGACTATTGATTGTTTGAAAAAGGGGGATGGGGTAGAGAGTTATTTACAACTTTTCCTTGAGCATGGTTTCCAATTTGATACCATCCTTTGCGAAATTACGGATACCTTCCGAGAGTTTCTCGGTAGCCATGGCGTCTTCATTCATTTCCCAACGGAAAGCTTTTTCATTGTTGAAGAAGGACACCTTGGAGATGGTTTGTGCCTTTGCCTTTTCAGGTGATAGTTTTTGGCTGATCTGTTTGGTGTCTTTGTTCAACTCTCCCAATAATGCAGGGGAAATAGTCAAGAAATCACACCCAGCCAGCTCTTCAATTTCCCCAGTGTTTCGGAAGGAAGCACCCATGACAATGGTGTTGTAGCCGTATTGTTTGTAATAGTTGTAAATCCTGGTCACTGATAGCACACCTGGATCTTCGGATGGTTCATATGTTTTTCCAGTGGATTTCTTGTACCAATCCATAATACGACCCACAAATGGAGAGATCAAAGTGACACCTGCTTCTGCACATGCTACTGCTTGTGGGAAGCCAAACAACAAGGTCAAGTTGCAATGAATGCCATGTTGCTTTTCCAATACCTAATGCATCATTTTGTCTTAATGCCAACTGTATTCATGCAAATCATGCAGGTCACTTACCGATGCAGCATGGATACCTTCCCAAGTCGAAGCAATCTTGATAAGGATACGGTCTTTCTTGATACCATCATCTTCATACATCTTGATCAATCGAAGGGCCTTGGCAATAGTAGCATCCATGTCAAATGATAAACGAGCATCCACCTCAGTAGATACACGACCGGGTACAATCTTGAGAATCTCCTTGCCGAAATTGACCAGCAATCGATCCATAGCCCATTCAGCTTGCTCCTCCTTGGATCTAATGATGGGTGTGAATAATTAATATCCTCACCAAATGCACATGATTGTCATCACCAAAGATAACTTACCCTCCCTTGCTCTTGCCATACTCAATAGCTGCATCAATCAATGGAGCGTACTGTGACTTTTGAGAAGCTGCCAGAATCAAAGATGGATTGGTAGTTGCATCCTGTGGTTTGTATTGAGCAATAGCTAAATAAAGATGTCTGATAAGTGATAAGAGTTATAACAATAATTGACAATCGAAAACATACTCTCAAAGTCACCAGAATCGGCAACGATGGTGGTGTATTGCTTGATTTGTTCGAGAACTGACATTGTTGTTGAAGATTGAAGAACAAAAGGAAAGGAAAAAAAAACTATGAAACGGTTCATGCTGCATGATACTGAGCTTTAAAAGGCAACTCCAGCCAATCATTATCAAGCAGAGTATGATTGGATGATCTCGCAAAAACGATTCTGGCGGAAAGCCATTTACTTAGTCATCGGAATATCGAGCGGGTGACAATGATTGGGTCTCGACAGCCACAAAGAAGCAGAAACGGTATATTCGAATGAATACGTGGGGTGTGTGCTGTGTCTGTGAGTGCGTTTCTTTTTCCTTCTCTTCCACAAAACACAGTCTTGTCGTTTTCTTCTCCTTTTCACTCTCTGATTATATCTACATTCAAAAGTAAACAACTCGTTGTATTGTGAAAATGATATCCAACTCGAATATTCCTGCTTCTGCTGCCGATAAGCAACATCATAACAATGGCACTACCGAAAGTACAAATGACGCAGCCAAAATAATGCGAGCACTCAATGTGGAAGAGATCGACATTGATCTATATCAAAGTATCGAATTATGGCATCCAGCTGGTTCCAGAGGTGCATTTGGTGGCCAGGTACACTTTTTGCCAACATGGCACATTTTTTCACGAATGGATGGAACTGATACCATTGTGTATATATTAGATGGTGGCTCAAGCATTGCGAGCTGGATGGAATACTGTATCTGACGATTTTCATATTCATGTAAGCCTTTCTCCCCCACAAAAACCCCCCAAAAACAGACAATGAAGATTATCTGACATGTCCCCATGTGCTTCATCCACCACGTGCAAAATATAACAGTCCTTGCACAACTACTTTTTGCTACCGGGTAATGCCGATATTCCCGTTATATACCAAGTACAAAGGATACGTGATGGTCGATCCTTTGCCACGCGTGTTGTTACTGCTTCACAAAAAGGCAAAACGGTGCTTACATGCATGTGCAGCTTCACCAAGTATGCTGATGGATCCAATGCCAGCTTGTGCCATCAGGTACGTTAGCGTGTTTGACATATTTTTCAGTTCCCGACCCCAACGCCGCCTAAACTTTTCTCTTTGCCCTTTCTCAGGATGCTATGCCAACTGATATTCCTCGTCCTGAAGAGCTGACAGAGTAAGTTATTTCATATCCTTTCATGAAGCAATGATAAAAGATAAACTAAAATCTATATGAAGTAACATTGATCGGATCAAGATTCTGGCTAATGACCCACGCGTACCAGACCATTATCGTCAACGCTATAAAAACTTTATGGACACAGTAAGCTGAAACATCCTTATTTGTTTGAATTGCCACATGGGAGTTATACCAACATGCCGATCAGGTTACACCAGTTGAATACAGGGATATCTACAATGGAAATACTGACGAGCTTCTTTCTGGTTACATGAAACCACTTGCAAAGCAGGTAAAGAGTCATATCACAAAGCTGTCATGATTACCATGGTGCTCACTAGGATATATATATGTAGGGACAATGGTTCAAATCTCGTGAACGATTACCTGATAACGATCCCAAATTACATGCATGTGCCATTGCCTATGCATCTGATAGTGGTATTTTGATGTCTGCAGTAAGAGCCAATGGAATGATTGGCAGAAGGGGGATTGGTATGATGGCAAGCTTGGATCATTCCATATGGTTCCACGCACCGACCCGTGCAGATGAATGGTAAGCAGGATCGCGATTTCTGTTATATTACTTTACAAGCTTATTCAATCACGAATCTATCTCAGGTTGTACCATGCATTTGATAGTCCTCGAACCAATGATGGACGTGGTACTTCGTTTGGTCGTATTTATAACCAACAAGGTGTGTTGGTGGCAACATGTTCTCAAGAGGGTATCATTCGATTGACAAAAGGAGAGCAAGCAAGACGACAAAAGGATGCCGATGAAGGCAATGCATCATCATCCAAATTATAAATGGCGGGGCAGAAGGGTGCACAGACTAGACTTAAACTATATATCTCTCTCTCCCTTTGTCGCTACTACTGCATGACAATACACAAGATAGACTATGACCACTCACTTTTTATCATTTGACACTATTAAAATATACATCATTGATATATTATGGTATTCTATATTCAACGTACAAGATCCTATTACTGTGTTGTATTATGGGATGATAAGCAACATATCATCGGGCGGACTTGATGCTGACTTTATGTGATATGTGGGTCTCCATTTGCCACCATCATTTCATTTCACACCGCTGCACGTGGCCATGCTTTTTGTGTGCCCCTACCATACTATGCTATCGTATTCACTCTCATCTTCTATCCTAAAGTTCAGAAAATGCCATATATTGGCTATTCACCTCGAGGTGTAAAATGCCCCGAATAAGCCACACCTTGCTCGCTTTTTCATTCCAAGTCCTTTACCCGCCTTGCGGGCTTCCTTTTCTTCTTTCTTTTCCTCGCTTGCTTTTCTCTTGTTCCTCTGTTCCTTATCATGTCAAAACCTTTGCGTGAATACAAGCTCGTCATTGTAGGAGGAGGCGGTATGTTATCTTTGCCATTCCAAAGACACCTTCATCCTCATCCCAACTTATAGGTGTCGGTAAATCCGCTTTGACCATCCAATTCATCCAGTCGCAGTTTGTTGATGAATATGATCCCACTATTGAAGGTTGGTTTCTTATTGGTTTATTCGAGTCGTGTGGTTGTGTTGTGTGTGTTTGTGCATAGAGAAGACTATAATTTCGCTCGGTTCCTGATTTTTGATATACTTTAGATTCATACCGAAAGCAATGTGTGATTGATGGTGAAACGGCATTATTGGATGTATTGGATACAGCTGGTCAAGAAGAATATAGGTAATTGGAATGTGTTCATATGTCATTGTACTTTATATGCTGACATGTATTGGAATTGATCTGATAGTGCAATGCGTGAACAATATATGCGTAATGGTGAAGGTTTCTTGTTGGTGTACGCCAGTACATCTCGTTTATCATTCGAGGAAATTAGCACATTCCATCAACAAATCAGTCGAGTCAAGGACCGTGATTCTTTCCCTATGGTATTGGTAGCCAACAAGTGTGATTTGGAACAGGAACGACAAGTATCAAGTCAAGAAGGTCGTGATTTGGCACGTCAATTTGGTTGTCAATTCCTCGAAACATCAGCAAAACAACGCATAGCTGTGGATGATGCATTTTATCAGGTGGTGCGAGAAATTCGTCGATTCAACAAGGAACAGGAGTCGTCGGGTGGTGGCGGTGGTGGAATGCACAACATGGGCATGCACGATCCTACTGATGCTAATTCGGATAAATGCTGCATCCTTATGTAAAAAAGAACCTATGTTATAATCACTGTGTGTAGTAGTAGTAGTAGTAGTAGCTAGTAGTGTAATGTGCGTGCGCATCTCTCTTTCTCTCGCTCTCTCTATTTAATACCTTACCCCCATCCACTCACACATTCACTCATCCAAAACATTACAACCACCACCTCCTTTGTTTCTCTCTTCCATTCCTATTCCTACGCACCCTCCTTTCTTCATTCCATTCTCCTCCCTGTCTTCTCCATATCCATCTTGATGTGTTGTGATTTTTTCGCATACACTCACTTATATATTTCAAACACCATTACAAAGTAGAATGAACCAATGCAATATATAATTTAAACAACATGATTCCGAAATCAATAGTCAGCAAGGGATAGGGTGGTACAACATATATTCTCGCGTTTAGTCGCAATAGTCACAACCTTTGTTTTCTACTTTTAAACAATGATTCATCAATCCTGCATCCTTATCGTAACAATGGTCGAGTTCCTTGACCAACTGGAATGATCAATGTGCTGCAAATAGATTACTTTGTTGAGTGATAATTCAAATGATAAAGTGTGTTCGGTGACTGAAAAGAATGATGGTATTTGAATCTCGGAGACAAGGTACAATTTATGTCATGTGGGTAAGGATTGCAGGAAATGACCCAAGAGTATGGTTTGTTTAGAATCTTAAAATAAATGTCATTGAGCGTATTAGATGTATGATAATGATGATGATAATAAATGCCAGCTAAATGATAAGAGAAAGAGAAATAGAGAAAGACTATATTCTTTCCAGGGTTCTTTTACAGCACAATGCATTTCAATCTCTTTTTTTGTTTTTCCTTTGTGGGGTTCTGGTGATTGATTTGTCTAACAAGATCAAAGAACACTTCATCAATGTTAATCCTTGCCAAAGCGGATGTCTCGTAGAATGGCTTGCCGCCCCATTGTTGTGATAGCATCATGCCTTGTTCCCTTGACACCATACGTTCTTGTTCCAAATCGCACTTATTGCCTACAAGGACCATAGGTACCTAAGACGAGCGATAGTACATTATTAGTTCAAGATGTTATATACGTTTCTGTGAGAGTTCATACGTTATTGGAATCCTTGACACGTAATATTTGTTCTCGTAGTGGTTCCAGATCATTGAAAGTGACCATGCTTGTGATAGAGTAGACCAAAAGAAAACCCTGTCCACTTTTCATGTAAAGATCACGCATTGCAGTGAATTGTTCAGTGCCAGCGGTGTCGAGGATTTCCAAGATGCATTGTGTACCATCCACTTCGACTTGTTTACGATAAGAATCTTCAATAGTTGGATCATACTTTTCAACAAAGATGGATTGAACAAATTGAACAGTCTAGTATACATGTTCGATGTATATGCAGCGTGCACACGTGGGGTTTATATACATTTTGATGATCGATAGATGACATAACACGCATTCAATTTATCATTGAGTACTTTTCGTAATATAAAGAATGATGTGTTAAATGGAAATCTTACCAATGCTGATTTGCCTACACCTCCAGAACCGAGGACAACTAGTTTGTATTCTCGCATAGTGGTGATAATAGAGGAGCTTTGTTGATTGAATGTGATACAGGAGGAAACCGAAAAATAAAATAGAGGTAAAAAAGAAGGGGAAAAGAGGAAAAAGAAAAGATTTTAGTGGAGAGGGAGAGGACATGGTGGACAAGGTACGAAAAGAGAAATTGGCACGAGTAGTATGACGAAGGCGATATGAAAGTTAAGGGGGTTGAATGCGATCCATCATCCACATCATCTTCATCATTGACAGGTAACAAGAACGATTTCAACCCCCTTTTATTAGGTAAACTGAGATGTTTCGTTAACAAGACAATGACCAATGCAAGAAGATAATGGAGGAAAACAATAGGGTGTATGTATGTAATGATATGCATATTATGATTGGACCGTGCCATCACACCGTAAAAGGTAACAACTCACAGTGTGGTTCTTTGTCTTATTTTCTTCTTTCTTTCCCAACCAGCTTTATCCTTCTTTCTCGCACACCCACCTAATACACCCTTGGTCTTTACAAATATATTACAACTATTTGACTTTCGGGAGAGGTGCTGCATTTCACCATTCTTTTTATTACTTCATTCTTTTTTCCCGCATCGACACACACAATACACACACACGCAAACACGAGGCTCAGCATAGAACGCCTCAGCACAAACCCCTTCCAGTCACTAAACACAACTTGTATCATCTTTTTCAACTATTGACGACACTATACAACCAACATCATGTACTACACATCTGTTTGCAAGGCACTTTATGACTATAAGGCGCAATCCGACGACGAATTGACCTTTAAAGAAGATGACATTTTATACATTCTTGACAAGGACGAAGATCCCGATTGGTGGAGAGCACAGCTTAAACCACAGTCTTTGGAACAAGAGGGTCCAGTGGGTATGGTGCCTGCCAACTATGTGGACGAGGTACATCTTTTTACTCAGCATGTGTGTGCGTACAATTAAAACTGATAAGCATCTCTAGGCTGATCCTATTGGAAAAGTCCAAGCAATCTATGACTATACTGCACAACAAGACGAGGAATTGACATTTCACGAAGACGATATATTGACCCTATATGAGAATGATGATCCTGATTGGTATCTTGTCAAGGATAAGCAGGGCAAGATTGGTCTTGCTCCAGGCAATTATCTTCAAGAGGTAAGTTTCAAGTGTCAGTTTTAAAAGGTTGCCAAGCCAACACGTGAATTATCCAATGTAGGCATCAGATCACGCTTCTGCAGCTCCATCCACTAGCCAAGTTCAAGCTCCTGTCACCCCACCAACAACTCACCAAGAGCAAGAGCAAGAGGAACAACAACAACCAGATATTCCTGCAGCACCACCAGCACCACTAGCAACTATGCCAGTAAGTTTTATATATCATTTAAAGAGAATGCATGTATTAAGTAAAGGATGGGAAATGATAGGCTGGTAACAAGGCTGATGATGCTATTTCATGGTCCGTGCATGAATATGATACTGAGAAGAAAAAGAAGAAAAAGAGCAAAGGCAATCTTCTTGTTGGCAATGGCATGTTGTGTTATGGAAGTGAAACCGACAAATCATCTCCTGTACGCCAATTCCCTATTCTCCAAGTGGTGCAAAGTTCGAATGATGGAAAGACTGTGCATATTCAATTGTCAGATGCCACACTTGATTTCCAAGCTTCGTCCAAATCCGAAGCAAAAGCAATTGTTGCCAAGATACAAGAATCCAAATCTCTTGCTGCACCTACTACTACTACTACTGCTACTACAACAGCTACTATTCCTACACCACCACCAGCACCACCAGTAGCTATACCCGAACAACAACATGTACCAGCACCACCTCCTCCTCCTCCTGTTGCACATCATGAACCAGCACCTGCTACACCAATTGTTGAACCAGAGCCAGAGCCAGAGCCAGAGCCAGAACCTGAACCTGAACCAGCATGTGAACCACGTTGGGCTATTGTGCTATATGATTTTACTGCAGAAGGGCCTGAGGAAATTTCAACCAAAGAAGAAGATCAAGTACTTGTGGTGGATTATGTTAGCAGTGATGAATGGTGGTCTATCGAGTATCAGGATGGTAGATCTGGTATTGTGCCTGCAACCTATGTTCAATTCCAAGAAGATTATGAAGCTGATTTGGCACGTGAGGAAGAGCAACGTCGTAAACAAGAGGAACAAGAAGCTGAAAAGCAACGTCGTGAAGCTGAAGCTGCTGCTGCACGTCAACGTCGAATTGAAGAAGAAAAACGCCAACGTGAGGAAAATGCACGAAAAGCTGAAGAAGAACGTCAACGTCGTCAACAAGAAGAAGAACAACGACAAAAGGAACAAGAAGCTCGTAGACAAGCAGCAGCTGCTGCTGCTGCAGTTACAGCATCTGCTTCCAAACCATCACCAGTGGGTGCAGCATCACCACGTCGTAGTCAAATTCCAGCACCACCTCCACCTGTTAACAAAGCAACTGCAAACCGTTCATCTCAACCTATTCCTACACCACCTGCTGCTGCCAATAAAGCTAAGCAAACCCAAGATCCTGGTAAACCTGATGCTTCCAAGGTGCGCATCTGGACTGATCGTACTGGTGCATTCAAAGTGGAAGCTCAATTCTTGACATATCACAATGAAAAGATTCGATTACACAAGGTGAATGGTGTCAAGATTGATGTTCCTGTACAAAAAATGTGCCTTGAAGATTTGAGATACATTGAACAACAAACTGGCAAAAAGTTGGTTGAAGATGGTACGGATGATGTACCTCTTGCTCATTTGGCCAACAACAACAATAACCGTAATACTACTGGTTCGAAACCCCAATGGGATTGGTACGATTACTTTATGAAAGCCAACATTCCAATGCACAACAGTTTACGTTACGCATCGGCATTCCAAGCTGAAGGACTTGGTGAACATGATTTGGATAACTTGACGCATCGCAAAATGAAGTCCTTGGGCATGTCTGAGACTCATGTTCAACGTTTACAACGATTCATTGAAACGGGTGTTGTTGAACCTGCATCAGATGAGGAGACACCTTCCAGTAAACGCAAGATGAAGAAATCAGTATCGTTTGGTGCAATCAGTGTTATTGATGATAGTGATAATGAATCTGTGGGTGGTGGATATGCAGTGGGTAATCGACAACATCAAATTGATGAAGATGAACGACTTGCTCGACAACTTCAAGAAGAGTACAATGCACAAGTACAAAATCAACAAGGATCACCATCAATTCGTGGTGTTGGATTACAACGACGTGGTACTGGTAGACCTACACCCAGCACATCAGCACCACGTGATGTCAATACGGATATTATGGATAAGATCAAGAGCCAATTAAGCTCACAACCACTTACTCCTACTCCAGCTGCACCTCCACCAGCATCTTCATCATCGGCCAATGCAGCACCACCTCCACCACCTCCACCACCACAACCTGCTGCTGCTGCTGCTACAGCTGCTGCTGCTCCTCTTCAGCCTACACCTGTGGCAAGACAACAAACTGGGTTTGCTGATGATGCTTGGGCACCAAGAGCTTCAGGTTCACCTAATGTTGCCAATCCTCAACCTGATGCTATGACCCAAACAAAAGCTGCTTGGTCTGCTCCACCTCCACCTCCACCAGCAGCTCAAGTTCAACCTGCTCCTATGCAGAATCCAAATTTGACTGGTATTCAACAACAGCAACCATTACAACAATCTCCACAACAACCACCTGTTCCACTTCCACCACGTCAACGCCCAACACCACCAGCACCACAAAACAACAAAGTGGATCCTCAAATGTTGTCTCAATGGACTAGTCCTAATCAACAATCTCAACCACAGCAAGTACAACAAATGGTGGCACAATTTAATACTGGCAATCCAATTCCTCAACAACAACCTGCTTTGCCACCACGTTCACCCATGAATCAGTTTATGCAATCACCCACCACAACTACTCAAGCTAATGTGGGAATGATGCAACAACAACCACAACCACCATTACCACCTCGTTCACCAATGAACCAATTCAATACAACAGCACAACCACAGTTTATGCAACAAACTGGATCTCCATCTCACTTTGTGCAACAGCAACCATTCATGCAACAACAGCAACAACAGCAGCCACCTGTCATGCAACAATCTCCCATGTCATCTGTGCCTGTTAATTCAGTATTGCCACCTGCATTAGTACCCATGAATACTGGTATGCAACAACCAGCATTACAACCACAACCCACTGGTACTGGAGCTTCTTGGGCTGCTGCCAGTAAGTATTCTCTAGCAAAGTTGAAATAATGATCTAACAGCTTTATGTTATATAGCTCCTGATAATCCATTTGGTAGTGGTGCTATTGCACAAAGACCACCTCCACAATCGCAAGGATCCTTTTCTAGCGTATCATCAATGCAGCCATCACAAGTGTTTGCATCCATGACCAACAATAGTAACAGTGTTGGCAATATTCATGATCCCAATGACAAGTATGCTGTGTTCAAGAATATGAATGCAACAGCAGGTTCTCCAAGTGTATTTAATAATGGTCAGGCTCAAGGTACAATATCTTGTTCACTTATGAAATACAAAGACTAATTCATCATCATTTCATGTAACAGGAGCAATGCCTTTCCAGCAACCACAGGCAACTGGATTTACTCAAATGCAACCCCAACCCACTGGCAACCCACAGCAACCTTTCCAGCAACAGCAACAGTTTTACAACCGCTGGTGATCATGTACATTCTTGATTTCACTTTTTTGTATCATTATCCTAGTAGATTCTTTTCGACACATCCTGATTGATTCGATACCATCCCGAAAATGCCACATAGTATAGTAGGCTATTCAACTCGTTCACAAATAAAAAAAAATCGCATTTCCGTATAGACCAACACATCTTTCTCGGAAACATATCAATGCGAGCTACTACTAATAAACGAATTCAAAGATCTTGTCGATTTGTTATTCTTCTTCTTTACTTTTATTATGCGGTCGATATTCACAAGCTTGGCAGTAATTGCATCAGCTGGGCTTGCAGTATTGGCTGAGGATGATGATGCCAGTCCTTTGATGCACCCACCCATACCACCTATGAAAAGCAAGTATGTGGCACCCGATACACCAAAGTACGATTATGCCGAAGTGTTGCACAAGAGCTATCTATTCTACCATGCACAAAAATCGGGTGCTCTACCATATCAACGCATGGCATGGCGTGGTGATTCATGTAAAGTGTGTGTGGGCGATTTCTATGAAGACTTGTCACGTGGATGGTACGAAGCAGCCAATACCATGAAATGGGGACTCCCTTTTGGATGGACAGCAACCCAACTTGCATTCAATATATTCATCTTTGAAGATGCCATGAATTCTGTGGATGAACTTGCGGAAGGTCTTGAATTACTCAAGTGGGGTGCAGGTATAGGAATCACTGATAAAAACTTCCGATAATGGCATTGACATTCACATGGATAGATTATCTAATGAACTGTCATCACAATGATACACATATTGTCGGTCAATTGGGCACATCGTCTTTGGGACCGATTTCTAAGCAAATCGAATTGGATGTTGATTTCAATTACTGGGGACCACCAGAAGAATATGAACAATGGGTACCGAGTGGATTACCACACAAGGCATATTACTTGACACCAGATAATCCATCATCCGAGATTGTGGGTGAATACAGTGCTTCCATGGCAGCCATCTCTATCCCATGGCGTAAACATAATGCAACACTTGCCGATGAACTTGTGGATCGCGCCAAACGACTTTACAAGTTTGCAACAGATTATCCCGGTAGCTATGTCACATCACGCCATAATGCTTTCCAGTGGGCAACGTTCTGGTATCCATCCACAAGATATCAAGATGAATTGGCATGGAGTGCTGCATGGTTGTATGCTGCTACCAAAGATCCGTTCTACCTAGAAGAAGCCAAAAAGTGGTACAATGCTGATCCTGATTCATGGTACGAATATTCGTGGGATGAAAAGGGTGGTGGCATGCACGTATTACTTTATGCTCTTACCAAGGATGGCGAGTTTTACAAGAATGCCATGATGTACTTTAATCAATTCTTGCCAAGTCCTGAACAAATTGTCAAATTCACGCCACGTGGTCTTGCTTATATTGAACATTGGGGATCAGTTGGCTACTCTGGCAACGTTGCTTTCCTAATGCTTGCATTTTCCAAACTGATTGGATATGAGACCGTTGAAGCTAAACAATTGACATCGTTTGCCATCCAGCAAATCAACTATGCACTCGGCGATTATGGATATTCATGGGTGGTTGGCTTTGGTGAAAATTATCCTAGTAAACCTTACCATAAGGCATCCTACAATTCATTCATTGATTATCCCTTGCGTGGCCATCAACAAGATGAAGTCGAGGAAGATTTTACTGGTAGCGAAACTAATCAGCGTTTCATCTTGTATGGTGCTGTGGAAGGTGGTCCTAATGTGGATGATTCATGGCATGATGATCGATCCAACTATGAATATTCTGAAGTCACACAAGATTACAATGCTGCATGGACAGGTGCTATTGCAGGCTTGATTGATTATTATGGTACAGACAAGTTTGAACCCTACACCGATTGTGGTCTTGACCTTGGCTGGAACCATCCAAATGCAAGTACTCCACCTGCGTGGCCAGAGGATGATTGTTACCATACTTGCAACAAGAATTGTCCCCGTGGTCAACTCAAATCTTCGTTTTCGTGGCGTATGCTTATGGAGCCTGATAACCTTGACAAGAATATTGACGTCCTATATCCTGGAAAGGGTGCCATTCGTGCTGCTGCAGTGGATGGTAACCGTGCCAATGCTGAAGATCCTAGTGCCTATGATGCTAGTGCTGCAAGAGAAGGTGATGATTATCGGGCAGCTACTAATAGCAATAAGGCAAAACAAGATGACAATCAATCGAAAACCCCATCAGCTGCAGTACCCATCAAAAACAAAGCATCTACCTTGGTCTCTGCATTAGGTGCAACTTGGTTTCTCGGCATGCTGGTATCATGCTTGGCTCAATAATAGATAGTTTAAATACCATTATTCGTTACTGCAATAGATCCATAAAGATATCGGGTGTTATTGTAAATCATTGATCGGTGGATTCGTTGTTGAATGACAATTGCTATGTTATCTATAAAAAGGTCAATGATCGTATTGCATATTGACACAATGAAAATATTGGTTTATGGTTTAAAATTAGATCTGTCTTTATTCATGATCATAAAGACTTGTACTGAGAACGGTACAAAAGCACACATTGGAATTCGAGCGGTTATCCAGATGAATCCAAGGGAGATGCCTTGTAATCAGCCACAAATATAGCTCAGTACATAATGCTAAGAACAGAAAAAGATGCTGCACTACAACCCTATTTTAACTGTGGAATTCATATGCAGGAAAGGAGGAACTTAGCTTAACAATGTCTCTATTACAATGAGGCCTAGCCGTGCCTGGAACATTGTCATGCGAGTCCAGACAATTGGAAACGATCGACAATAATGGGGGATGTGCAGCAAGGAAGGCGGGGTTAAGTGTACATGCATGGTGGCACATGGTCATGATTGGTACTGTGCACATCCTCAAAATGGTGAATTCCGGCGGTCTTTGCGCCCGGTTTTCCTTTCCCTTCCTTCGCTCACATACATTTTTTCTTTCAAATTCTCATATACAACAGTTGTGCATCTTTTTGGAATAATGTTACTATGGCCAATCTTACAAGAGTAAAGAAACCATACAAAAGCTGGGTCAAAGATGGAGTCAATGGTGGTCCATCATCTATGGATATACTTGTCGGCTGGCTTGCTGATCGTTCCAACTACCAACGCTGGCGTAGTGGTAATGCTGTTATTGAAACAGATAATCAACAACGTATTCCCAAAAAGCTACTCTTGGAAGAAATTCTTAACAAGATGCATCAAGCCGGTATCCATCATCGCCTCCCCAAAGATGTAGCAAGCAAGATCTCTACCCTACAAAGCAACTACCGAGCAGCCTGTGAGTGGTTGAATACTGACGCAAGGCGTTTACGCAAAGCTGGTGTTTCAGAACACACCATCCATGGTACCTATGTGCATTGATTGTTTTGTTTCTATCGCATCAGCACCATATCGACACAACCCTCTTCTTTCTCTTTCTTTGGTTCTTCCCTGTTATAGAGGAGCTCATTAAGCACTTTGCCTATTGGGATATTCTCAATCCAAGCTTTGGTCATTATCGATGTTCTTCAAGTAATGGACCCATGGCCATCAGCAGCCTTATGGAGCAACAACAACAACAACAACAATCAAATCATTCTGACGAAGAACAAGTGGATGAATTAGATGATGATGATGAATACCATGAACCCTATCAAGGAAACGATAACCATAGAAATGCAAGTATTCTTAATCAGCAAAATACAGCACAACGAAGGAAGCGATCTCGACGGCGTATATATGAAGATGATAACATCAACGAATGTGATAGCTCGAGAACAACAAAGAGGAGAGATAGTATCAGTAGCAACAGCAATAGTAGTGTTGCAAGTAATGATTTATTACGCATCTTAAACCAGACATGTCATTCATCAGATAATGGATTGTCAACATCCTCCACAACCGATCATCATCATGCATCTTCAGTTGACTCCATTCTTGCCGATTCATTTATTGAAATTAATCGTGACAAAGAACCAAACACAAGGAAACGTTCAAATCATCAACAACATGTATTTCGATATTATCGTGGTAAACGAAATGAGGAAGAGCAACTATTGATTGAAAAAGAAAGCCGAATTCGAGCCAAGGCCGAGTTAGTGAAGCACTTGATGAAGGCTGGCTTCTCCCAAGAAGAGATTACTGAACAACTTGGTCAACTCTAGTAACAAGATTAATTGCTTAGTACATGATAATAAAACCATATCCATTCTTTTGTACCTGATGTAGAATAATATAATGAAAACTCTTGAACATGTTCATGCGTAGGGTGAATAATGCTTCATCTCCAAGAGTCGTGGCTTGGTGACTGCCGTTGCCTGCGATCTAGCGAGTAAAAGTGAACTACTGGCCAAATTTTCGCTTCTTCTCTCAAGTCCTTGAACTTATTTTTCACCATGTGTAAGGCACTAGAGAATCAGTATGGGGCTGTTGCTTATTTCTATCAACTCACTCTTTTTATTTTGTAGCTGGAAAGAAGAAAGCACAAAAAATGTCGCTATCCGACTTTTTGGCGGACGACTGTAAGTATAACACAAACAGCTTTCTTGTACCATTACAATTGACCCCTTGCAATGTATAGCTGGATCTTGGGCTGATGAAATGGCCACTCTTCCCTCTGCACGTAAGTTGTTGCTTACTTTATAATTGAACTGTTGATTCACTTATTTTTCTACTTGTAGCTGCAGGTAACGAAAAATGAAACCAGGCGACTCCATAGGCACACTGCACCTGTCGCAGTCAAGCAACCTATGTCTGTGCGCCATGTTATTCGAAAAAGATGAACTTATTGTCCTGTTTTATTCCCTTATGCAGCCAAAGAAGATGCTGAAAGTCCTCGTGCTGATCGTTTTGGTGGTCGTAAGTCATTGTGTGTGAGTGTGTATCATCCAATGTCATGTTAACATGGATCGTTTTATATAGCTCGTGATATGGATTTACCCCGTGGTCCTTCTGGTGGCGATCGTTTTGAACGTCGTGAGCGTTTCACATCTCCTCGTCCTGAAAGATTTGCTCCTCGTGCTCCTGTCGACTTGCCTACCGAGCCACCATTCACTGCTCACATTGCCAACCTTTCCTTTGATGCTAATGAAGATGATTTAGCTGATTTCTTTGGACAAATGAAGGTAAAGAAAAAAAGAGAAGAATCATGATGCATGTATTAAGACATGGATCATTCTTTAGATTGCCAACATTCGTATCTTGCGTGATCGTGATGAACGTTCCAAGGGCTTTGGCTATGTTGAATTTGAAGATCTTGAATCGCTCAAGGGTGCACTTGAATTGACAGGCGAGGTATATATTGGTTTTAGATAAAGGGAATATGTGTCATTGTGTTATACTCATATTTTTATTGATAGTCTATGCAAGGACGTACCATTCGTGTTAATGTGGCTGATCCTCGTAAGTAAAATTGTTGAATGTGATAAGATTCATATACTTACTTGTATGTGTGGAACATTTTATAGCAAGAGAGCGTCCTGAACGTGCTCCTCGTCAGCCTGATCGTACTGATGTATCTTCTTGGCGTCGTGAGACACCACTTGAATTGCCAGAACGTCGTGGTGGTGGATTCCGTGGTGGTCGTGGTGGTTTTGATCGTCGTGGTGGTGATACATCGTGGCGTGGTGGTGCTTTCACTCGACGTGATGATCGTTTTGGTAAGCATTCTTCTACCTGGCAACATGTATTACAATCATTTGTTGATATCTTTCGTATATTCTAGGTCGCAATGATGCTCCTGCTGAACGTCCTCGTCTCAATCTTAAGCCACGCACCGTTGATTCACAAGGATCTGCTTCCACTCAAAGTCCCCAGAGCAACAAGCCCAACCCCTTTGGTGCTGCTAAGCCTGTTGATACTGAAGAAGCACTTAAGCGTGTTGAAGATAAGCTTCACAAGACCACTATTAGCAAGTGAATAAGCAGCGGACAGGTGCCGTCGTAGAAAAAACACTTCTCTTTCAACTCATCACCGACTCTTTAACCAGCTACTTTTTACAACAACACAATTGAATTCGCCCAATCGACCCATATCTCATCAACAAAAGAATACGGAAGAGAAAAAAGAAAACAAGCATGCATCATTGTATGTGTGTGGATCCACGATGTCTGCCAACTGCTTTATCTAGCTTTTTCTTTACACTATAAAAATACAACTCGGTACTCTATTAGAAATGCACAAATGTTTAATTTGCTGTTGAAGATATGATGGTGATTTACAGTGTTACTATTGTACAAGGAAGAAAAAGAGGAAAAGCACTAGTGAGTAATAAAGATGAAGGATGATTGGAGGAGAGTAATATGTATAAGGGATATATATGAGATTGCGTGCAATAGGTGTAAGGTATGAGAGATGATAAGATGGGAAAAAGAGAATCTTCTTCTCTATGCGTTCATAATGTGATAGATAAGATAGCTTGGCAAACCATATACACCAAAACCCATTGACTTGGCCATTTTGGCAAATCCTTCAGTTTCAACTTGATGTTGGTATACAAATGCTGGAAAGTTGGCGCCTTCACGATGCACATGTGCCTTGACCAGGGTGAATGTTGCTCCCTGCATATACAACTATCATCAATAACCCATCTTCCTCCCTGCATATGCTATCCTGTCCTTATTCACAACACTTACCACACCATCCAATGGTACTTTTTCAAGAGGATCATGGTGGGTTGGCATATCAACCATGACGGTACGATGTGTGAGAAATTCGTAGTAACCTAAAAGGGAATAATGATGAGTGAGCAACATGCATTCTTGTTTTCGGATGGATTGCACATGACGTAGTGCCCATGTATACACATACCTTCAAGTAAGACATAATCCTGTAAAGTGGTGTAGCCACAAGGATGAAAGGGGAGCAATCTGTTGTGAGCGATACAAGGAGAAAAAAAAGGGGCAAGTCATTCACACTTACAGGATCCAGATCTTTTTGAAGTTCCAAAGAGCGTTCAGTTTCTTGCCAATTGTTCTTGTCGTATCCCCAGAATGAATTATCTTCGGTCTCACGTAAACAATTGGGAACAACAACATCGACATCCACACTCATGAGATCTTCAAGAATAGTAGGTGGATATTCAACCAAGTCAACATCAAGCCAAAGTACCCAAGCATGTTCCTCTCGTAGAGCAGCTGTGAGCAAATAATTGCGAGAGCGTGCCATGTACGAACGACGCAGGGGCTGCATTTCAAAAGCATGTCGTCGGTCCTCGGGTAGTTCAAAGTTGAAATCCTTTTGATAAATGGCAACATTATGGTATCGATTTTTCCAGCGGCTCATAAAGGCATCTGCTTGTTGCTCAAGTAGTTCAACTGTTTCATCATTGGTGTCGGACACAAGAAAGGCGATTGAAATAAGGTGTTTGGGATACGTCATGCGATCCAGTAATTCAAAATACCGTGGCAAGTAGTTGGCGGCGTTCTTGAGCGGTGTCAGAATAAGCACATGTTCCTCGTTGTCTTTAGCGTGTGCTGTTGCTTCCACTTGATTAAGATCAACATAAACAGGTTCAGTATCATGCTTGTGATTGCTTGTTGTTTGAGTAAAGGACATTGCTTGACTAAAAGCTCGCACTGCACGACCACCACTTGTACATTGACCAGCCATAGACATTGGGTGTACAAAGGTCATGAATGATACAAGACCAAGAAAAAGAACTGCTGCAAGAGCAATACCCTGACGCTTAGAGATCCGAAACATACGACGGTGTTCAGCAACTGTCATCGATAAGAAAAAAGAGTGGCGAGAAGAGAAAAAGGATGAACAAGAAGAAAAGGGGAAATTGGAGGGAAAGGAGAAGAAAAAGAGGATTGAATGCGGGATTAACAAGTGCTGGGATGACAAGGCACAGCCACTGTATGTGTTTTTTATAGTTTGTCAGACCATGGTGTAGATCACTTTTTTCTTTTTAGCCTGTTTCTGTTTCAGGCACCGATGATGATGGTGATCACTTTTCACTCGTCAATTGCTAAATGAATGAGGAGACTGTGTGCAAGCATGTCATACCTAAACAGGTATCGTGCAATCATGTCTTGTTTCCCTCTATAATTAGACCTGAGACTCGGAAAGGTCCTTTGTGTATATCACACGTCGATCCCTTTTCCAATGATATAATCAAAGCCATTTGACCAAGATATTCTATTTGAAGTCATTCAGTTACCAAGCATGTCAACAATAACAACGGTTGTTATGACCATAAGCTCATTCTCTCTCTAGTATAAACTACGCATAGCTTACATTAGCTATACATATTATGCACTCTGATGCAATGGGTCATGTTTCATTCAAAACATATGCGCCAAGCAGCTATCGGCAGAGGAGTCAATGTGTGTTTCTCCCTTGGCACACAATAGTGTAAAATTGGATTCCCTGGGTCATGCTGCAAAATGCCAAGATTGGGTTACTGAGCACATGGCCGGTTTATGCAGAAAATTTGGCAGAAAAAGAGAAGAAAGGGGTCTCTACTGCAGTAAGGTGATATGATACAAGCGTTATGATTCTACTGATAGATACCACTTGCGTTATGTGTACCTGGGGGAAGTGGTCTCGATCTTCCATCACCCATATTAAACTTCATTGATTTTAGTGTCGATCTCATTTCCAAGGGCCTGGGCTGATGATGGAAAATCCATGGCGGGGATCGTCGACTTCTCCTTTTGGAAACACACAAGCACGCACAACACATGTACTCCCGGAACAACAATCCGTGCTTTCTTTTTCCTTAAATATCAATTTCAACAACTTTCAATAAGCACGTCTTATCATGTGATACAGCGATGAAAGGTGCTTTGCTGGTAGTTGCGCACTGTATGGTCTTTTGCTGCTATAATGTAAGCAAGAATTGCAGATGGTAATGTGTGCATACATCATATCATGTACTATCGAGATTTACAACAGTTTCTTCAGCCATGCTTACAACATATGTATGCATGCTATATTCGAAAGAACGTAGTTTACATCACGTGATGCAATGTATAAAGAATGGACACAATCAAATATATAAAAGTCAATCTTACTACATCAACACATCGATGCCTTGATTGTTTAAATACATTTTCATGGTGAGAGTGTACCAGATTAGTGCTCGATATTTGCTCGATCCTTGCATCCTTCATTACCAGGTTTTTGTATCGTTGATACCAGATAAACATCCCTTCCATTTTGGGGGTGTACATATGCTCGTTACCAGATTATTGCTCTGTATTTGCTCGATCCTTGCATCCTTTATTACCAGGTTTTTGTATCATTTATACCGTATTAACGCATTGATCTCTTATAGTATAGACGCAATCCACGTTTACTCGATTCCTGCTACACTATTGCTCCTTTTTGGATATCCCCATATTTTTGCTCGATTCTTGTAAACCGATTTCCCATGGTGGTAAATGATGTATTGCGTATATTATAGAGTGACCTTTAATATAAGGATATTGGGCAAAGTAGTTGTATCAACACAAGCAATAAAGGGATCGGGAAGTAGTCATGGGAATAGCTATAACTGTTGCTGATAGATAACTTGTAAGTTGTGCATTTGGTATTCGGAAACAGCAACTACCACTCAGACAACAAAGCTGATGCGCGATCAACGAATAAAAACTCACGATTACTCATTCGGTGTGACAGCAGTCATTCACCGTGGTAAAACTGTGGATC
Source organism: Lichtheimia hyalospora FSU 10163 (assembly GCA_025094155.1). Taxonomy (NCBI): domain Eukaryota; kingdom Fungi; phylum Mucoromycota; class Mucoromycetes; order Mucorales; family Lichtheimiaceae; genus Lichtheimia; species Lichtheimia hyalospora. The sequence goes on from PTRB01000010.1 coordinate 22,430, forward strand.
TTGCATCAGATCTCTATCTTTCACTTCTTTATCCATCATGGTTGCTGCTACCTCTTTGAAAGTTGGTGTTCTCGGTAAGTTTTTATATTGGTTTAAAGAGGTGTATTTGTGTATAATAGAGTCACTCATTGCTATTCTACGCTGCTACAATCTAGCCTTGCAAGGCGCATTCATTGAACATATTCACATGCTCAACAATCTGGCCGAAGTATCCGAAGCCATTCCTGTGCGTACGATTGAACAATTGAACTCTGTGGATGCTCTTATTATCCCTGGTGGTGAATCGACAGCAATGGCGCTTATTGCAGAACGTTGCCAGCTTTTGGAACCTTTGCGAGCTTTTGTCAAGGAGAAGCCTACATGGGGTACTTGTGCTGGTATGATTATGCTTGCCAATGAAGCATCAAGTGCCAAGAAGGGAGGACAACAACTGATTGGTGGTATGGGAATTCGTGTCAACCGTAACCAATTTGGTACGCAAAAGGATTCGTTTGGTGTTGGATTGCACATGCCAGATATTGTGGGTGAAGAACCTTTCCATGCTGTCTTTATCCGTGCTCCAGTTATCACCGATATCTTGTCTGATGATGTCAAGGTACTTGCAAGATTGGAACGGCAAGTGGGTGAAACCAAGGCCGAGACTATTGTTGCAGTACGACAAAACAATCTCTTTGCTACAGCTTTCCATCCTGAATTGACTCGTGATGATCGTCTCCACAAGTTCTTTGTCAAAATGGCCATCGAATGTTATAGCAACAAGCAATAGATATTTTACAACTATATTTCATGCAACCCAATCCTCTTTCAGCATTCACTTGTACGCATCATACCCTCGCGATAGAAGAATGAAGACATTCCACCTTGTAGATTATTATGGTAGATAGTAGATTATTACAACAGGTCATCAACAATATTGATTATCTCTTTTCGTTGTTTGTATCTAAAGTGGGACTGGATGTAAGGGATAGGGACTTGTGTGGAAATGCCTTTGCATATGAATACACGACACCAGCAATGAAGCCTATGAGAGCGATGAGAATGCATTGCTACAATCTATTTGTTATTGAGTAGTACTTGCCAATCATGATAGCTGTTACATTTCCAAATGTTGCAGGATCACCAAAAAAGACAATTCCAGAGATGGCAATAGGAAGCTTGTTGAGTGAACCAACCATGGAATATGTTGTGGATGAAGTGGTACGAACGCACCATGCTGAAGCATATGACATGCCAAATGCCGAAGCACCTGAAAAAATCATTGCCCAAATGCGTGCTTGACGCTGCTCATCTGGGCTATAATAATTGTCACATCGTTAATATTTGGTGTTCATTTCTTGTTCTTGGCATGCATACTTACAAGTTCACTTGGAGATTATCCATTGACCAATCTTCAAGGAGTAAGCTGGGAACAAGGAGCAACGGGATGGATAACAGGTTATTGTAGTACACTGTATCGAAATCCTTGAAATTGGTCAATTTAATACGCTTTCGCATGTACAACACAAATGATGCTGAGGAAAGGCAGTTGAAGAGCATCCAAAAGTATCCAATCATTGGCACGCCATTGTATTCACTACGGTACACGTCCATCATGGAGCTCAATGCTTCTGATACATCATTCCATCCCGCAATGACCGATGACAGTGTCTGTTATTGATGAGTTAAAAATTAAGGTGGTGACTATTCATTACATATATACATACCATTAAACTGAAAGATGTCATCATCATGCCTGTGATACTGCCACCAAACCAGAGTACTTCACCGTATGCAATCAATATAATAGTGAGATTCTTGAAAATGGTATATACTGGAATAGGCAGGAATTGCAATGCTTTGGAGCCTGTATAGATCATGGCGACAAGAAATAGGGTGATAGGAAACCATTTTTTAGCTTCTTCTGTGTTGTATGCACGAAATTTAATGAGATTGAGAAACTTGAAGACTTGCAACAGTGTTACAGTGACAATGCTCTATGTTGGGCTGCATTAGCAAGCTATGATGTGTGTTATCATTTTGTGCATGTACCTGAACCGTCAGCAAAAGAAAGACCATATTAAAGTCACCACTAACAACGTATTTGTTGGTCACAGTCATGACAATGCTTGCAACACAATAGCTCAAAATGGGCAAGCTCGTTTGTACAACGGGGGGCAATTGGACATGCCGAGATGAGACAACTGCCGGTGATGCATTGGTTATGCTGTCGGTAGACTCTTTTTCGGATATGTCAACAGCCAGTAAACGAGCATCCTTTTTCTCCATTGATTGGGCCATTACAATAAGTCTACCGACGTCTTGAGTGAAATGCTAACAAGTGAAGGTATGAGAGAGGAAGATGTACATGATGGAAACCACCAAGTGCAGGAAATTAAATACACCAAGTGCAATGGCATGCATATATCCTGATTTGGATTGAACCGGGAAATCTACCCAGTCTATCATGAAATGCATATATGGAGCGAAATGCTCCTCCTCAGGCATCATATATATATCACTGGGAATGCTTCCTAGTGCTGTCAACGCTAAAGTTTTCATTGTTGATACGTGGGAACCAATATCTCATGTGATTCCACACTTTGTGTCATGCTCCCTTTGTTGTACACTTTTCGCCCCTGCTTTATCGTTTACTATCCATTATATAAATTGATGGTGATGGGTTTGATTATAAGGTGTATAAATGATCAGGATGTTTAATAAAGTAAGAAATATGCGCAAGATCGATTACAAATGAACGCGTTAGCTTTTACCCAGATAAGCATGAAATGTGGGGAAGGGCAACTATGCTGAAGTAAGCAGAAATGAAGGCACAAGCTAATGAGGAAGGATCCTGCTGTTCCCCGCTTAAAGTGAAGGTTCCGCTCGTCGAGACAACAAATGGCATCGATCCTCATTAGTAACCACTATTCCCACTCCACCATATAAAAATGACAACCCCAGTTTTTCCAAGTGAGATCTCGATTTTCCCGCCTGTTTCGGTTTTCATCTTTTTCTCTTCATCAATATGGTTGTCTACAAGTCTACATTTCCATCTATCGAGTTACCCAACCTCGATCTTTATACTTTTCTATTTGCACCCAATGAATACAATGCCCGCTTACCACACGATCGTAAAGTGGTTATTGACGGTCATACTGGCCGATCCTTAACATATTCCCAAGTTCGTGACCTTTCCGGTCGTATTGCCACTGGTTGGAAGGAAAAAGTTGGATTAAAGAAGGGAGATATTGTTGCAAGCTTTGCACCCAATCAATATGATCACATTGTTGTATATCTATCTTTGCTTGCAGCACAGGTCACTGTCACCCCTGGGTAAGCATAAACACCTTTCATTATGGAAAAACAATGAAACCGGAAGTTAATTTATTGTCTTTTTATTATACTCAGCAATCCCAGCTACACTGAAGGTAAAACTTAATTGACACGTTGTATCGTACATTATTGTACTCATTGTATCAATTTAGCCGAATTCCTCCATCAAATCTCAAACTCAGGTGCCAAGGCATTGGTAACAGTACCTGAATTGCTTCCAGTATTGCTCAAGGTCTGTGCCAAGGTGGGCATTCCAAAAGAACGCATCTTTTTATATGGTGAAAATGAAGTTCAGGGCATTCCTTCTGTTTACTCGTTGCTTGCCGACAAGCCTGTTGCTTTCCCTCTCAAGGGTATTAATCCCAAAGAAGATGTTGCCTTTGTTTGCTACTCGAGTGGTACCACTGGTCTCGCCAAAGGTGTCATGCTTACGCATCAAAACTTTATCTCGCAGACAATGCTCTCCAATGCTGTCGGTGAAAAGGATAAAGCCGAAGATGATATCGTGCTTGGATTTTTGCCTTTCTTCCATATTTTTGGTATGTATTGCAATCTCGTCTTGTATATTGTATGCTAAATTGTTTATTGCGATAGGCTTAACGGTGCTATGTCTCAATGCATTCTACAAGTTGCAACCCGTGGTTGTCATGTCCAAGTTTGATTTGCAACTCTTTTGCGAGCTCATTCAAAAGTACAAGATCACGCTTGTCAGCATTGTGCCTCCTGTTGGTAAGTATAATTCATGGCACGTGATGGTTTCAGGAATATACTGATGCTTGTACATCATAGCTGTTGCTTTGGCCAAGCATCCTTTGGTGACCAAGTATGACTTGAGCTCGGTACGTATCTTGGGATGCGGTGCTGCACCTTTGGGCAAGGAACACATTGAAGCATTGCAGTTGCGTATGCCTGCACAGTTGAAGCAAGGTTATGGCATGACTGAAACTACCAGTGGTGTTATTTCACAACAAGCCGATGGAGGTACTCCAGGTACGAAAGTTGTCAACCCTTTAAAAGTATCATTGCTGATAAGCTTTTATTTCTATAAGGCTCCATTGGTGTTATTTATCCCAACATTGAAGCCAAGATTGTTGATGTGGATTCTGGCAAAGGTAAACAGTTGTGATAGGAGCATTGGCAGCATGTAATCTAATCCATCTGTGAAACTATGTTTAGAGCTTGGAGATAATCAAGAGGGTGAATTGTTGGTCCGTGGTCCTAGCATCATGAAGGGATACTTGAACAATGATGAAGCCAACGCCAAAACTTTTACTGCTGATGGTTGGATGCGTACTGGTGATGTCTGCAAATTTGATAGTGCAACCCAAGAATTCTACATTATGGATCGTCTTAAGGAGCTTATCAAATATAAGGGCTTCCAAGTTGCACCTGCTGGTAAGTCGGAAGTGGATAATGACAGGAGTCAACAAATCAAACTCACGTTCTTTTTATTTCTAGAATTGGAAGCTTTGCTTTTGAGCATGCCTGAGATTGCTGATGTATGTGTTATTGGTGTATATGACTCCTCTCAAGCAACCGAGCTTCCTCGAGCATATGTTGTCCCACAAGCCAATGTTAAAGGCGACGCAGCACTTGCCAAAAAGATCAAAGAGTTTGTTGCTTCTCAAGTGACCAACTACAAGCGATTGCGTGGTGGTGTGTATTTCCTGGATCAAATTCCAAAGAGCACGAGTGGCAAGATCCTCCGACGACAAGTGAGAGATATGGCCAAGAAACAAGATGCTGCCGCTGCTCCTGTTCAAGCCAGATTGTAGATAGAACAAGGAACAGTTGTATATTATTATACCTGCTAGTTATTTAGATTACAGTTTCACATGCATTCGTCTTCTTTTCCCCATATCCATTAAACAGTCAACCCGCAGAGCGGTGTAGTAGAACTAATTTGACTTGTATGTGCTTTATCGCTTATGACCGAGAGGGGCAGGCACAATAATGCGGAGCTCGGGGTAAAAGTTTACAAATCTGAAAATGACTATCCTTTTTGACATATCAATCCGCTTCTTTTTTTTTTTTACTCTTACAAACTACTTTCTTATCGTGTTGGACTTCAAACATGTCAAATGATGCTGATACCAAAACCGTAGTTCAAGATACCGGAAACACCAAATCAACAAAGAAGAAACGACACACATTCGTTGAGAAATTACTTAATTTTATACCCCCGTTTCCAGTATGGAAGAAACCTGTGAAGCAAGCTATCGCATTGTTGATTGGAGTTATTATGACTCTCAGTGATCGTTGTCGAGAAGCAATAGGTCCTGGGTCTCTTTTATGCGCAATCGTGGTCATATTCTATTTTCCTGCAAGGACATTCGGTGTTGTACTCGAAGTAAGTGCTATCTCACAAATAGTCATATATGAGCCAATTGTGATAACTAACACATCATTCACACCAGGATGTCATTTATGGTGCTTTTGGGGCAACAATTGCAGCTGCGTATACGATCCTGGGTACGTAAAGTTTGTGCGTCACAAGCATATTCCCACCAATGATACTAACATGACGTTCAGCAATGTATTGTGCAAATCTCGCCCGAGATCCTACCGATCCAATAGCTGTTCAACCTGAATCAAGTGGTGTGTTGGCAATCTTTATGTTTGTTGGCGTATTTATTGTCAGTAATATTCGACAGCGGATTCCACGAGGTTGGTAGTAAGTATGCATGTTATAGAGCCAGCAATATTCACCCAAGATAATAGCAACATTTGCATGTATCAATGCCTCCATCATGTTCGCAGTAAGCAGATGCAGCCCCGCAATTGTGAGATCTTCATTGTGTAACATGATGTCATAGTTTGTGTTGACTGATGCGTCGTCGATAAACGGATTTACTCCATCTCTTGCGGTAAAGTTACATATTTATTCGATGCTCATAACATCATCTAATACTAATATCTCTCTTAGTGGCAATTTCTCATTCCAATATGTATTGGATCTGCCATTTGTGTTGCCGTTGCAATGCTAATATGGCCTGAAGATAGTGTCACGAATTACATGACTGTGCTCACAAAGGGATTAGAAGCTCATAATGCATTCTTCAAAGAACATTCGGAAGCATTCCTTGGAATATCACCTATCTCATCATCATCTTATTCTCAAACAGCACCCACTTCCAGCTCATTATCAGTTCTCCATGATCGATTACAGAACAACACTCTGACGTTGATTGATTGTAAACGTGCTGTGCATCGTGATATTCTCTTTTCTCGGATCAATGCTCAGGATATTAGCAAACTCACTCAGTTGACGAAAACACTACAGAGCCCTTTGTACGGTATCGGTGTCAGCCATATTGTAAAAGACGACATTTGCAACAGCGAATCTGATCATCAAATCACTATGCTTAAGGACACCATCCAAGAGATTAATCACGTGTTTGAACCTGTTGCAGAAGCTTGTTATGGTGCGACAATCAACATCATTGAGAGATTACATGAACTTCATGACAGTAAACCGCGTTCAACGCTTAACAGTATTTTATGGCCCTTCCCAAGGCTATTCACTTTCAACAAACGACAACAACATGATCCTGAAAAGGCAGGAAACGAGTCAGCAAAGTATACCGCTGAAGGACTTTCAAACATTCTTCATCAATGCAACAGCGTCGATTGGTGGGCAGTGGTTGCACCGCTTCAACAACATCATGAACCACTTTCGCTGTACGTCGTTTCTTTTTATCGTCATCAACTCAGCAATTACTGTCAACGTCTCATTAGCCTATTGGAGTTTATTGAACAAGTCGAAAGCATTCGAAAACGTCGACGTCTTTGGATTCCATCCCATAAAGCCATAAGAAAATGGTTTCAACGAACACATCAAGATGTGAATCACGATGGTACCGATGGCATGAATGAAGAGACACTCGTAACAGGTCTCTCACTTGTACGCACCAATACTCGTACTGAGACTTATGAGCAACAACAACAACAACCACGAAGACCTAGTACGATATTATCGCCAGCATCGCATAGCAACACTCGTAAAACCATGTACTACCGTGATCCAGATGTTGATCCACCCACAACACGTATGCAAAGGTTTTGGTTCAAGATGCACAGACTTTATTCATGGCTACTTCAACCACAAACATTCTTTGCTTTCAAAGCAGCTGGTGGATGTTGTGTGCTGGCACTTCCATTTTATCTTCCGTGGACCGTGGATTGGTATATGGAGTGGCGAGGAAATTGGGCGCTTATCATTCTCCAAGTATGGGCATCATCTTCCATGTCAGGTTTATTCTTTTTCAAGTATGTATACACAAATGATGCCTTATTGAATGACACGCGATCTGATATCATGATTAGTTCTCTGTTGCGTTTTGCAGGCACGGCCTTTGGTGGCATTCTTGGTATGCTTGTATGGGAAATGACAAGATCCAATCCATATGGCATGGCTGTGTTGCTCTTTGTCGGTTTCGTGTTATTGTACCATGTATTCGTGTCCAAGCCTATGTATCGTGTGGTACCAATGTTAACTGCAGTTACAATGATGCTGGTAAGTGGTTTGCCATTGTCTATAAATACAAAGAAATATTTGGCTAACAATCAATCCATTTCAAGGTCGTTTTGTATTCGTACAACTTTAAAGTAGGCGTCTTTCAAGGCAATTGGCCAGTCTATGTTATCGCTGGAAAGGCAAGTGATTTGTTTCATACAATGGAAATGATCGTTACTTACCTTGCTGCTGCATTGTTTCCACAGCGTGTGTTACTTGTCATTATTGGTTTAGCAGCTGCATCCATTATCACAATGTTTCCCACTCCCATGACAGCTCGTGTGGAACTACGAAAACGACTAGCACAAACACTACGAAACATCGGCGGCATGTACAGTATCCTAGCATCTCAGATCCTTATTCCGGAAACAGCGACCATGGCATCAACTGAGGAACAAGCCAAGGGCTTCCGTCGCCTAGCACTTGAACTCCAACGGCAAATTGCAGATGAACGCAGCTTTTTGCAGTTATCCACTTATGAACCACCACTACGTGGTCGATTTCCAAAGGAGAATTATATATCTGTTTTACAGCATGTCAGCACAATGGCGGATTTGGTTTATTTGATGGTAAGTTAGATGATTTGATTGTCGATTGTGTTCTCGTTTATGAAATAATAACCATGTATGTATATGCTTATTTTAGGGTACTGCCACCAACGAAATGCAAGCTCATGTCAGACATCAAATTGCAGAAGCAATGGCTGAACATCGAAGAGACTATGTAAGTGGATCAAACATTTATTCTATTGCATTGTTTTTCTGAACCAGGATAATGCATCCATAGGCTGCTTCTATTGTCACCATCATCAAACTACTTGCAACAACTCTATCATCCAAAATGGCTCTTCCACCTTACATGATTGCTCCAGAAGAAGCACGTGAGCGCTACGCACGAGCTCTCAAGAATAGGATTACCATTAGGCCTGACAACATCAACCATTCATCTTTCTTCTGCTACAGTGCATATGTTGTTACAAGCACTGCGTTTGTACAAGAACTTCAGAACTTGCTCGAGGTGGTTGAAAGACTTGTTGGTGTTGAAGATCCTCAAGAATGGCTTCGCATGCATATTTCATGATCCATGTATACAATAGTTTCTTGCATTACGCTTACAAATGCCATATACCATGTGGGATGTAATTGTATTATCGCTCACTTGTGAGTTAAATTTTTATTTGTAATACTTTTTTAATAAGTGAATCCACTTTGTATAATAAATGATTCTTGTCTTTACTGTAGCAAGTTCATCAATACATAAAATGATTTTATTTTTCTAACTCGATGGATACAATGAGGGAGCAATTGATGTGGATGATTATGTGACCACGTGGTTTTTATTAAAGAGACGACATGTTCCATATACTCCTCCTTGCAGCACGCACTGACCAACAGAAATTGAACGATGCAATAAAGAACATACGAGAAAATTCGGATTCCGTTTCCATCAGCAACACGTGTGTTCACGTCAATTCATTCTTTGTAAGAGCTATAATGTAAAACATGCTACTTGCCGATACCACGGAAACACGGCGACACAATAGCTTTGTAGTAATTCGGGTGGTGTCGGCCCGCGAACATCATTGTACAGCAATAAATGTAGCACGCTGTTATAATCATTCTTTGGTTTGTCATTCGAATTGCTTGATTTCTTTTTACAGCTGGCAGCATAGGTGGTAAGCAATTCGCTTAATAACTGCATCTGCTGCTTCAGATATATCTTTTTGCAATCCACCAATAATGGTTTATTACTACGGAAGTATTTGTAATCTATAGCATTACTATTATCATTGTTAACTTGGGAGGAAGCTCTAGCTCTTAGCATTGAGCGTAACGTATCATGTCTACAAATAGACAAGGTGTACACAACAAAGGGGCAAAGGGGCGGATGTTCTCATTGCATCATCTCAGCGAATGCCCGCCAGTAGGGAGGTGGATCTAGATTCGATTCGAACCAACAACAGATTTGCTTTAATTGTACCAAGCATTGTTTCAATGTTATTGAAAGTCTTCTTTGCCGATTACCATGCAGATCGACTTGAAGATAGAATGGTGGTGTAAACCTTTGCTTGAAAAGTGATCCAAAAAAGAGAAAAACTATGCATGATCGGAGCTGATAGAATTCGGATGTACCGTTGACCCGCTCTTTTTGATGGTGCAGTTTCAGCGGTTTACAAGGTGCCGAGATCAAAAAGAGCAATTGTTTGCACCACCCCACTAGCGATTATACACTTTCTCCCTTTCCTCTTTCACTTTACAACAACTTTTTACATCTTGCTAATACCTCTTGTCTATGCTCAAAGCTCTCGAAGCGCTCAAACCGCCACCTTTTGAAAAATGGCGGAAACCGATAAAAGCTGCTGTAGCCATGTTAATTGGTTGTATCATGACGTTCAGTGACCGTTGTCGAGAAGCGATCGGTTCTGCATCTTTGCTAGTGGCAATATCTGTTGTCTTTTATTTTCCATTCAAGACTGTTGGTGTTGTATTTGAGGTAAAAGAAGAATGCAGGATCGAATATACGCGTTGTTTTGCTCATAAGGAATGAACCATATCTAAAGGATGTGATTGTGGGCACATTCAGTGCGCTCGTAAGTACGGCATATTGTTGTTTGGGTATGTAAGAGGATCTATGCATGGAGGAATCAAAGAATAAACTGATCGCTGAATTTTGATTTCACAATAGGCATGTATGCCGCCAACCGTGTACGCGATCCCAACAATCCATCACCTGTACAACCCAAGTCAAGCGGCATTCTCGTGCTTTTTCTCTTCATCGCCACCTTTTTCATGTCCTATGTCCGTATTAAGGTCCCAAGAGGTTAGTACATTAGCTGAACCGAAATGAAAAATGCTGACATATCTTTGTTTCCCGCCATGATTAGCCATGTTCCCGACAATCATTGCTTCTATTCTTGTTTGTGTGAGTGATCTTCATTGGAAATGAAACAACACATTGGATATGCACGCTTATATATTTGGTTAGTTTGTTTTGACACAATCATCGGTGATCCCTGGTTTCCAACCCGTATTATTGGTGAGCGCCACATAATGTTTAAAAACAATGCGCTGAATGCTAAATGATAATCGTTTATAGTGGACATTCCTTAAACCACTTGCACTCGGTGGTGGCATATGCGTTGCTGTATCAGCATTAATATGGCCAGATGATAGCATGTCAAATTATATGGCTGTTCTTTCCAAGAATTTGACTGGATTCAATGCTTTCTTCAAGGAGCATTCTGAAGGTTTTCTTTTGCTTGAATCAACACCACGAGATGCTCAATCTGCCGATCCAACTCTTCCTACAATGAACAGCCGACTGCAAGATACCACTCTTATGTTGATTGATTGCAAGCGATCGGTTCATCGAGATATCATCTTTTCTCGTCTCAATGGAAAAGATGTGAGCAAATTGACACAACTTGTCAAGAATCTGCAAGCTCCTCTTTATGGAATCGGACTTAGTCAAATATGCAGGAACAAGTTTTTACGAAAGATGGATGACGAGAAAGAAACAGCCGTTTTGAATACTGCGATCCAAGATATACGTACTGCATGTGGTCAGCTGGCTGATACATGCAATGAAGCTATGAAGGATTCTATCGATAGGTTGCAAGGTTTTCATGGCAATACCAACCGTACAGTACTTAATTCCATACTTTGGCCATTCCCACGACTTTTTTGCAGCCAACGCCGCCAACGCCGCTCTAGCACAAAAGGGAATGATGAATATACTGATATGCAAGGTCAACATCCACATGTCGATTCACAACAATTGCGTCAACAACTTGATCGACTAAAAAACCAAGCATGTGAAAGCACAGTTCGATTGTACAATCTTCATCATGACAACATTGATAAACGCCATGTGGGTGGCATGCATGTGCTTTCTCTCTATCGTTATAATCTTTTCAAGTATGCTGAACGCCTTATTGAGCTGATTGAATTCATTGAAACCGTCGAAGTAACACGCACACGTCGTCGACTTTGGTTTCCTACCATCAAAGCTCTGAAAAAGTGGTTTCGATCCTCATCATCTAATAGTGGCGATCCCAATCTTGGTGCAGGTCAAGTATTTGATACAAATCAAATGGGTGGTGGACTTGTGCGTATGCAAACCAAGGATGATGAAAACAATGACAACAATGGTTATGTCACGAGAGATCAATCTGGCAAATTGTATCACCGTGATCCTGATTGTAATCCTCCCGAGACGACATTCCAGCGCATTTGCTACAAACTATACATTATCAAGCAATGGTTCTATGAAAATGATACGTTCTTCGCCTTTAAGACTGCAGCTGGTACGGTGCTTTTAGCATTGCCAATTTATCTCAAGGAAAGCGCAGCATGGTATGTCGAGTGGCATGGTCAATGGGCTGACATTATTGCCATGCTATGGTTGATGCCTACAACGGGTGTCTTTTATTTCTCGGGCATTATGCGCGTTGTTGGCACTATTGCAGGTGGTGTCTTGGCTATAGTCGTATGGGAAATATCAAGGGGTAATCCTTATGGATTGGGTGTGCTCATATTCGTTATGGCATCATTCTTTTATTACATCTTGATCTACAAACCGCTCCTGCGTACGCTTGCTATCATGACTCTTATTACTATGGTGTTGGTAAGGATCGAGGATTTGTTTGGGAATAACTATAGTATATTTATTTTTTATTTACATAGGTTGATATCTATGAATACCAATATCAAATCCAAGGCATTGCTGATGCCAATCCAGTATGGACCATTGCTGGTATGCGCATGTTGCTTGTCATTATTGGTATTGTAGCTGCCGTTTTCATCATGATGATCCCAACACAAGTGACTGGAAGAGTTGAATTACGTAAACGACTTGCACACACATTGCGAGATGTGGGACGTATGTTTGGATTCATATCACGACAATTCCTTGGAGCTGATCAGCGAGAATATAACGACGAGCAAATCAAACATATTCGTCGGCTGGTGCTTGATCTTCAAAGACAAATATCTGACGAGCGTACTTTCCTCATGATGTCACGGTTTGAGCCACCTCTTCGAGGCAAATTCCCTACTGCTAGCTATGGTGTTGTCGTTGAGAAAGTCAGTACCATGGTCTTTTTGATATACAGCATGGTAAGTTGTAGATAGTATTGCATGAAAGTAAAGCAATCACTCATCATGTGTCTAGTGCTTTTCTCTTCGAGATATGGATCCGCAATGGCGTGAGAAGGTGGCAATGAACAATACTGAAGAACGCAAAGTTTATGTAAGATTATCATATCAATTGACACGTGCTTTTATCTAATCTTGCTTTCATAAGGTTTCATCAATATTGACCACCATCAAGCTGATTGCTACTACTTTAGCATCCAAGATGGCACTTCCACCTTACATGGTACCTGCTACTCAAATAAGAGATCACTATGCAGATGCTATCTTCCGTAATACTCAAGTCAAATCCGAAGACTTGATGCATCCTTCCTTCCTTCCTTTCACATCGTATATTGTAGCACGTCATACATTTGTGGATGAGCTACAAGAGTTACTTGAAGCAGTGCAAGATTTAGTTGGTGTGGAAGATCCTGATGCATGGTTGCGTAGTTATTCGTAATATGATGCGCTGCGTCTTTGTAATCGATACCAACCAATGGATATTGCGTGATGTGTTAAACATTCATCCCGACCCCCACACACCTTTGAAAACTGTACAACGTGTAACTAGCTTTCCTTCATTCTCCTTCTTTCCTCTTTAATAATCCCGAATGAATTCCCTTCGTGCATTTGCTCGTGCCTACTCTACTGTTCAACCAGGTGTTCGTCCTGGCGTGAGTATTGCTTTATTCTATCATTGTGATGTGTTTGACATTGACCATTGCTGCATATTTAAAGATTACTAAAGGCTTTGTGGGTGCTATCGGAAACACACCTCTTGTAAGTTGGATATTGAGGAACCAAAGGAGTTATGCAGTGAACTGATAAGCAATGATAGATTCGTTTGAATCGTTTAAGCGAGGAAACTGGATCTGAGATCCTGGCTAAGGCCGAGTTTATGAATCCTGGTGGTTCAGTCAAGGATCGTGCTGCTTTGTTTGTGGTGAAGGATGCTGAAGAACGTGGATTGATCAAGGCTGGTGGTACTGTTGTTGAAGGCACTGCTGGAAACACTGGTATTGGTTTGGCTCATGTGTGCCGTGCTAAGGGTTACAAGTGTGTGATCTACATGCCAAACACTCAGGTAAGGAAAAAGATGATGATCATGGTCAAAGTATCTTTTAATAACTCTTCTTTTATCATCTAGTCTCAAGAGAAGATTGACTTGTTGCGTATGCTTGGTGCTGAAGTGCATCCTGTTCCTGCTGTTGCTTTCGATAATCCCGAGAATTACAATCATCAAGCTCGTCGTCATGCTGAACAACTTGATAACGCTGTGTGGACAAACCAATTTGACAACACTGCCAACCGACGTGCTCATATTGAAACCACAGGTCCTGAGATTTGGGCACAAACAGAAGGCCTTGTAGATGGTTTTACTTGTGCTACTGGTACTGGTGGTACCTTTGCTGGCACTGCCCGTTATCTCAAGACACAAAATCCTAATATCAAGGCCTATGTTGCCGATCCTCCAGGATCTGTCCTTCATAGCTACTTCCAAAGTGGTGGCAAGCTTATGGATCGTGCTGGTGGATCCATCACTGAAGGTATTGGCCAGGGTCGTATCACTGATAATATGGCACAAGATGTCGGTATTGTGGATGGTTCATTCAACGTCCCTGATGAGGAATCCATTGCCATGCTCTATCGCCTGTTGGATGAGGAAGGTATCTATCTCGGTGCCAGTTCTGCATTGAATGTTGTTGCTGCTGTCAAACTCGCCAAGGAGCTCGGTACTGGTAAGTGGATATAATGACAAAGAAGCGTGAAAAAATTGTGTTACTGACATTTCTATAGGCAAGCGTATTGTCACTATCATGGCCGATGGTGCTTACAGATACCAATCACGTCTTTTCAGCCGTCAATGGCTCGAGAGCAAGAACCTTGAAAAGGCCATCCCTGATCACTTGCAAAAGTACATTGTTCTCCCTTAGATTGCTAGATTCCAGAAATGTGATAATAGATAAAAAGCAACATGTGTATATCATTCTCTTTGTATAATTTCACCCAAAGTACTTTGTTGCAGATGTGTCACGATGTTTACTAAAAAAAATAATACAAAAGATACAAATGGTCATGGATATGAAGGATTCGAGTTGTTAGTGGAAAGGGACATGAATACAATGGATGGTTGCTAGCAACGAACATTGTCTTAGCACATTATGAGTAAAAACACACTATAGTCATGATGGCATGATAGCTCGCATGTTAGCGAATATCACCGTAAACACATTAGGAGGATGGACTGAAGTTTGATTATGTATTTGTTGCACAGATTGTGTCGATAATGCAAATAACGTGCAAAGGCATAGAGCTGCTATATTGACACTGGTACTGGGATATATAACTTTTATCATCAACGGCTATGTTGACTGCAAGGTAAACAAGACTCGTAAGTAGATAACGACTTGAATGGCATTAGTTTCTTTCGAAGTGAGAAACAATGAGCTAGTGCATGCGGGGTTATGATTTTAGCTGGAACAACGACATTACTTTGTGGTATCAATGCGCTCCCACTTATTCACAAAGAATAAAAAGACAATGTATCATTCCTTAAAAGAAGCACATTGCATCATCTATAGAGGATATTCTCTTTCTTATGGCCGAAAGCTAAACACGAAAATGGATGGTATAATGATAGTGTGCAACAATCTGGGATAAAGGAAGGGTCATTGTCCAAGATCAGATATACTGCCATACTTTTGTAAAGAATCCATTCACCCCTGTAACTCTCGACCACGTGAAACTATCAGACACCAGTGCTTCATTCTTGTGTCTCATTCTTCATTCACCTGCAACCTCTGAGTTTTGTGCACGTTCCTTAAGCCGGAACCGAAGTTGCTATTTTACACATTACACACGCACTACACTTCTTCTTTCTTGCACACAACGCGCCATATTCCTTAACCAACCCCTTTACCCACCACCATTGAACAATGCTATTCCGGCGTCCGTTGTTGTCATGGCTTGCATTGTTGCTAGCTCTCAGTTTATCTGTACAAGCCGATGAGACACGCATTGTAAGCTCTTGTTCATTATCGCTCGCACGTT
The DNA here is from genome assembly GCA_025094155.1 of Lichtheimia hyalospora FSU 10163. Classification (NCBI taxonomy): domain Eukaryota; kingdom Fungi; phylum Mucoromycota; class Mucoromycetes; order Mucorales; family Lichtheimiaceae; genus Lichtheimia; species Lichtheimia hyalospora. Next base: position 38,444 of record PTRB01000010.1, read on the forward strand.
CCTGCAACCTTACACGCATAATCTTTATAGACAAGTGATGACCTTTTTACCACTGCATGCTCTGGTATATGGAGTAAGGGCGATGTGCCCGGAAACGACGAGTCGTTTATTAAAGGTAGTAGCATAAACACGTTCAAGGTTGTATTCAGAATCTCTAATATAATGTTCCATAGTGACACTCGATAACACTTCGCAGGGCAAAACAGCCATGCTTATCTATGAATGGAATGATTTTAGCCGCATTGGGATGGTCAACAATGAAACGGGTCAGGTACGTTATCAAAAGCAAATTTGGGATTAGTAGTAGGAGGATGATGTATTGAATTATGGATGAAATAGGTGCAATATATCTGTGATGATTATGCTGTTGACAATCACATCTGCGATGCTGTTGACTATGGCACATTTATCATCAAACAAGATCCGAATGATAATTCATCCATCTTTACTACGGCATTCAGTTTAAAGAAGAACGAGACAGCCAATCCCGAAATTGTGCTATACAAGGTGGATTCTACTGGATACTATTGCGTGGCAATCATTCATGCCAATCTTGAGCCTGAGGAAGGAGACCGGTTTGACGCATGGATTGAATGGCGACTTCCCTATGGTAACCTGCCAGCATCCGATTATCCCAAGCTATTGGTAAGAATACAGTATAAAGTCATTGTTACATGTTTACTCAATGTGTCATGCGCATAGTTTTATGGTGCATTCTCGATCGCTTATCTGGCTGTAGGTGTCGCCTGGGCTATCCAAACATATCGATACTGGAGCGACATTCTACCTGTGCAGGTATGACTCGTAGGAATGGAGAAAAAAAAAGAGTGCATCAATGAACTTAATCTCTTTGTAGCACTTTTTATCAGCAACCATATTCTTTCTCATTGTGGAAATGGCCATTAATTGGGGTTTCTGGGAAGCATACAATCAAGCAGGTTATCCATGTAAGTTTTCCCAAATGAATTAGATGACAGCAACTAACAATCGTCCAACACCAATCATGTAGCCTATGGTCTCTTGGCATTGGTCGCATTTATGAACGCTGGTAGAAATAGGTAATGGAGAGTTGGGAACAAAAGGATGTATATGTGCTCATTTCTTTGTTTATTAGTATGTCATTCTTCATGCTGCTGGTGGTATCCTTGGGATACAGCGTAGTAAAGTGAGTATGCGAAACACGTCATGACAACCTGTCGCTTATATCATCTCGTTTATAGACCAAGTCTTGGAACGACAATGAAAAAGTGCGTTGTTCTTGCTTGCACACATTTCTTCTTTGGTGTTATTTACTCTTTGGGTGTGATGCTGCTTCCCCCAGGTATGAATGACTCGAAGTTTTATATATCGTGGTTATTGACTAGGCAGGATATGTAGAATCGGCTGGATTCATGGTGTTGTTGGTTATCTTCCCTCTTGCATTGACCATGTCAGCATTCTATGTGTGGATCTTTAGCTCGCTTACCAACACGATTGCCACGCTAGGTATGGAAAATATATGTGATCATAGTGTATCAGTATTAAATATGTAATAATATAGAGGTACGCAAGCAACACGTCAAGGCATTGATGTATACAAGGCTGCATCGGTTACTCGTTTTCTCGGTGTTTATGGTCATTGCCATTTTCATTATCAACATGTTTGCCTTTAGTGGTCGGAATCAAGTAGACTGGGCTGCAAGAAGCTGGAAATGGCGATGGATCACAATGGATGGTCTCCTTAATCTATTATACTTTGTTGTGTTCTTGGTCATTGTTATCTTGTGGCGTCCTACAAGCAACAATCAACGTTACGGTCTGCAACAAATCAGCCAGGATGAAGAAGAAGCGATCGCTCTCGAAAATCAACTACGCCACGCCGGTTTGGATGCTGATAGCACAGCGATCTTTGATTTGGGTGATGATGACTTGAGTGATAGTGGTGACCATCACAACAGCAGCAAAGTGAAACTCATGACGGTGCCCAACCATGATAACGATCAACATGAATCAAGTAGCAACCGAAACCAGTCATCCAACAGCAGAGAAAATATCAACAAGAAGGATGATTTCAGTGAAGATGAAGATGAAGATGGGTAAGTGCTATGAACAACATGTATGAAAGGAAAGGTATTGACACACATTATTCTTCAATAGACCTGATGATGATGAACGAGCCCATTTGACAAGCAATGCAAGAAAATGATTGCAAGTGTAAAAAAATTAGTGACTTATGTAGTCTCTCATTGAATATAATTGAGTGAAATAAATGTATTTTCTAAAGACAAACTAAGCTAAAGGAATATCAGCGAACAACTGTAGTTGGAAATGGTTTTCCAAGCTTCCATCCTGCTGTGCGTCTTATTCGTGGTGATGTATCTCCTGCAACTTCAGCGTAGAGTCGAGTCAATTCTCCAACATAATATTCAGTTTCTCGGAAACCAACAGCATTTGGATTCACAACGAGTCGATCCATGGTACTCCTAGGCAAGAAAAGACCATCGTTACGAGGAAGCACGCGTTGTACACGTTGAGCGTGTTCACGCAAGCGCTCAATAAGAACATTACATGATGAAATATAGAATAAACGACAAGTGCGAGATGCTTTGAGAAGGCATGGTGTATCAAGATATGAAAGCATAAGTTCGACAATTTCAGTGGGTAAACTAGTCCAATGGCTATTTTGTGTTGGTCGCAATGGTGGTGAAGGAGAAGGAGGTGGTTGTGGTTGTAATAAGCTGAGTGTGGTAACCATACGCCCTTCACGGCATCGTTTTGCACGCCATTTAAGCTTTTCCATAATCTTGTGAGCATTATCCACTTTAACTGAACCATCAGCTTCAATTTCCATACGTCGCGCAGAAAGATGTCGTATCACTTCCAAATGTGACATATCAGCTGGACCACGACCCAGCTTTATGAATTCAGTTGTGAGTGTCTTTTTGGTGATTGCAAGTACGGCAGGCCATAGTTGTGTTTCGGTCATTTGTAATTTGAGTTCTTGTCCAAGTTCAATCGCTTGTTCACCACCAATAAATGGATATTGCATGAAATGTGTGTTTTGCTGAATTTCCGCTACTTGCTCAGTAGATCCTGGGCATACAATGATGAAATAGGCGTCGCGTTTCAGTAATAACTCGCAAAACTATCATTGGTGATTACACATTAATATGATATATTATCAAATGAATATGCTTATCACCTTTTTTTGTTCCGGGTCAATACTGAGTGTCTCGTTTAAGAAAGGATCGTAGTATTCGGTCATATCTGGGTCAAGTCCATACAAGTTTAGATAGTGAAGAAGCTGTTGGCAAGCAGGACAATCGGCACGTTTCAGTGTAATGAGTATTAAGCTGTAATCAGACGCCAATTGTTCCACATTAACGGGTCGTCCCTTTTGTATTTGTCTCCATGGTCAACATTATGCTTTTCTGGAATGGCGTCATTGGTTTATTGTACCTGCAAGTCTATCAACTCTTTCCTGGGAAACGAGCGAGGAGCGGTTGCCATGGTGTAAAACAAAGATTGAAAGTCAATATCAGGGTTGAGCAATGGTGTATCCATGGTAACAGTAAAGGGAAAGGGGGGAAAGTGAGAAAGAAAGAAAGAGAGTATCAGATCGTCACAGCAACAAACACGGCGGTGAAACTGAGCTCATCCGAGAATCACTGTTTGTGTCATGCAACTAGAATCCCGACACACATTCATTACTCCTGTCGATCATTCTTTCTCTTTATTCTTCGTATTAAGACATGACTACATTCAGGACATAAGAATGAGTACGATATGATTACAGATGCTGGTGCGGAGGGCGGATTTATTCTTGTGGCAAAACTTGGCATTTTTTTTGTTGATGCAAGAAAGAGAGTATGATGGGAGAGAAGTAAAAGAAAACACAAAAACGTGGATGGTGTATTGTACACGTCTAATTGGAAACCAAGTAGTTCAATCGTTCGGCAATAGAAAGCTGGGTACGGGTTACGTTGGCGAGGTAAACAACCATCAAGAGATCTTGCAAATGAGAGTTGAACATCTTTTCGAATGATGCATTATCCAACTTGGGCACAACAGACACCGTATCCATAATGTAACGACCAATAGCATTGTTGGGCTTCTCTTTACCAGCCTAAGAAATAAAGAATGAATAAACTCCAATATCATTCCATCCTATCTTTCTTTCTTTCTTACCAAAACACTCTCAACATATTCACTGATTCTCTGCAAGAGTTCTTGTAATTTGCTGATGGCAACTTCCAAATGATCCATATCAGAGAGAAGATTTGCAGTACGGCTTTCAGTAGACTTGGCAGATGCAAGCATATCCACTAGAAATAAAAATGTCAATTTTTCACTCTTCCCTATATTCCTTGTATATATAAAACTTACATCCACTACGTTCAGCATCCAAGTACTTGATCTCACATGGAACTGGAAGATACATGCAATCACCAGGCTTTGTGGAGAAACCAACGGGGGCACTAGGAACATGATATTTGTCAGTTGAATGCTATGATAATCATCCCTTGAATAACTAACCAAGTATATGCTCGCATGCCAACATCATCACTCTTGAACAACATTTCGGTATCAATAGTAAGTTGAATAGGTCGGAAAGGAGTTGTATCTTGGCTAAAGAAGGTGTGAAGAGGGGCAATGGATGGCGATACGCCAGGACCAGCCGTGTACCAACCCAAAATAGTTTCTTGAGGGTTGACTCTGAGGTGCAAATCGTGCATGCTGCTGTAATGCTCCTTGTCAAGAACAATTTGGGATTCTTCTTGAGTGTAAATCACGCTGAATGCGTTACGAATTTCCACTTCAGTGCCATCGGGACTACGAGCACCAAGAAGGGCACCTACGACCATGTTCTGTTGCTCATCGCGACGCAAAAACTGATCGAGAACGGAAAAGAGAACGACAGGACTAACGGTGCAAGTGAATGGTCGTTGATAAGGTGCCGTGGAAGAATTGCCAACTGAGACGTGTAGAGCTTCCATAATGAGCGTTGTGTTGGGAGGGAAAACAAGGCTTTATTCTTGCCAAAACGAAAAAAGTTGTTGTATTGAAACGCAGTCCCGACCCAATCGGACACATTGGTCGGTGGTTATACTACGTAATGTGGTTGCGCGTATGCTGTCGCCTCCTGCTGTTACTCTTTTCTCTATTGCATATTTAACACCAATATGGCCACCTTGGAAGATAAATCCTTATGGGAAAACCAAGAAGCCGATGATGAAGTCGAACAAGAAATTCGCCGTTTAGCTCCAGAAGAAATCAATAACAGAACTAGACTATTGGAAAATGATATCAAGGTATGCTTTATTATATACACAATTGGACACGTCTATATATAACACCTCCATGACAACGGTTTAGGTCATGAAATCCGAAGTCGTACGCTTACAACACGAGCAGACCGCCATGCGTGAACGCATCAAGGACAACAAGGAGAAAATCAAGTTGAACAAGCAACTTCCATACTTGGTCAGCAATGTCATCGAGGTTAGATTTCTCTTGAACCATTAGCAACCACCACTTGCGTTCTCTGATATTCTTTCTCTACTTTAGCTTCTCGATGTCGATCCTGAACCAGATGAGGAGGAAGGTGCAAACGTTGACCTTGACTCACGACGCAAAGGCAAATGTGCTGTTATTAGAACATCCACGCGACAGGTACATCACGTGATATGGATAGGGAGGAGCATGTGTGTATTCATCATCTTTGGATGTATTAGACTGTGTTCTTGCCATTGATTGGTCTTGTTGATCCTGAAACACTTAAACCTGGCGATCTTATCGGTGTGAACAAGGACAGTTTCTTGATTTTGGATACATTACCTGCAGAGTAAGTGTTTGGAAGGAAGCAATAATGATACAAATGACTCATGTTGGATATATCAGATATGATTCCCGAGTAAAAGCTATGGAGGTGGATGAGAAGCCTACAGAGGATTACAACGACATTGGTGGTTTGGATAAGCAAATTGAAGAATTGGTAGAAGCTGTGGTGCTCCCCATGACACATGCTGATCGTTTCAAGAATATTGGTATTCGGCCGCCAAAGGGTGTTTTGATGTATGGTCCTCCTGGTACCGGCAAGACACTACTTGCTAGAGCATGTGCAGCACAAACCAACTCAACTTATCTCAAACTTGCTGGTCCACAACTTGTACAGGTAAATAACTTATGAACCATTGGGAAAAAAAAACATGATACTCAATGTCAATTATATTAGATGTTCATTGGTGATGGTGCTAAACTGGTGCGTGATGCTTTCAACTTGGCTAAAGAAAAGGCACCTTCTATTATCTTCATTGATGAATTGGATGCTGTGGGCACAAAACGTTTCGACTCTGAGAAATCGGGTGATCGTGAAGTACAGCGTACCATGTTGGAGCTTCTGAATCAATTGGATGGTTTTTCATCAGATGATCGTATCAAGGTGATTGCTGCTACCAACCGTATTGATATCCTCGATCCTGCATTGCTTCGATCAGGGCGTCTTGATCGTAAGATTGAATTCCCATTGCCAAACGAAGAAGCACGTGCACGTATTCTCCAGATTCACTCTCGCAAGATGAATGTCAGCAAGGATGTTAACTTTGAAGAATTGTCGCGATGCTGTGACGAGTTCAACGGTGCTCAGTGCAAGGCTGTTTGTGTTGAAAGTAAGCTATATGCATTATGGATGTAATGCACATGTTATTTACAAGGATGATCTTTTTAGGTGGTATGTTGGCCCTTCGGCGAGGAGCTGTTGAAATCTCTCATGAGGACTTTATGGATGCTATTCAAGAAGTACAAGCAAAGAAGAAAATGTCCCTTCAATACTATGCGTAATAAACTCCACATTTCATATGCGTCATTCCCCAATATATATTAGTCATCAGAACAATGAGACGATAGGCTTCAATATTATGTGTAATAAACACCAACATTCCATTTGCGTCATTATCAATATGTGAGACATTAGAACAATGAGACAATAGATTACACGACCTCGGTGGATTTGCTATAGCAATCTAAGCTCCTTTTTCTTTCTCTTTTCACGGTATAAACAAATATCAGAATGAATGATCGAGGAGGTGGTGGAGGTGGAGAAGGGTATGAGTAATGGAATGCAATGTGGTATCTATGGAAATAAACATGTGTTGTGTCTAGGATATTTCACCTTTCTGCCACAGACGATGATGTGTTGTGGTTACCATCACCTGAGAAACGAATATCTACACCACCACTGTCTCCACAAGTCGAACAATGGTTTCAGCCATCACGTAGCACTACAATGCATAGTAACCAAAGTGAGAGATCTCATGCTACAACAAAAATACCCTGGAAACAACGGTGGAAATATGGGATACAACAACGGATTCCCAACAAAAGAATTATACGACGTGTGCTGAAATGCAGCTTGGCTTACTTTTTGGCAACTTTATTCATCTTGATCAAACCAGTAGCCAATGCGCTTGGACCAGCACCATTTCTATGTGCAACGGGCATGTTATTCAGCCATCCCGGTAGAACAGTGGGTGCACAAGTTGATACAACAGTGATGGCATGTATGGGAATACTATTGTCAGTAGCCTATGGGATGGGTGGAGTTGCCGTGTCGGCTGCTGGACACCGGCCATATACATCCATACTTCTATTCTGTGGTATATTTGCAGCTTCTGCATTGCGACAACAATGGCCACGCTTCTTTTTCTTTTCATTGCACTTCATGGTGTTGCAAATCTTTATATTGACAGCTATCGGACCCAGCTTGATACTGCCACTAAAATATGGGATTCCAATGCTTATTGGATGTGGTGTATCTCTTATCGTCAACATTGTAGTATGGCCTGAATCAGCTACAGATAATCTTGGTATATTCAACAACCATCATTTGCTTTTGTGTTATCGTATAATAACAATACATCATGTAATAGGTCGCACAATCCAAGAGACCATGCAAAATTGTCGAGAAACACTGGTTGCACTTACAGAACAATTTTTTCTAAGCCCAACGGCAGAACCTATGGATCAACGATCCATTGATCAACTGGTAGAAAAGATGCGCAAAACAGTGACCAAGATGCGTGGTGCATATCGAGAAGCAAAATATGAGATCTCGTATACCTATATTCGTCCACAAGAGTTGTTGGAGCTGCGTAAAGCACTCGAGCGTGTTGTCAACCATCTTGGTGCTTTGAGTGGATCGTTGCGTGCAGAACGTCAACTATTTGGTAGAGAGTACGATGTCGATGCTGTTGTCAAAAGAAATCGAAGGCGCACAGACAATCGACTAATATTGTACAATTATCTCGAGCGTTTACGTGATCCACTTTCACGCTTGTCAAGCGAATGTGCCGATGTGTTGCAGTATCTTGTGGATGAGTTTGATGAAGAAAAGCAGAGGAGCCTTAAAAATGATGACAAACGTCCTGAGCAGCCAACGATTCATTTACAGGAATTTGACAATGAGGAGAAGGAAAGGATATGCTCACTGCATTTACGAGAAGAGCTCTTCCTGGTGGTCTTTTTCATCTTCACTTTACGTCAGGTGGCCAAGGAGCTCGAAACCATGGTAACATCATTTCAAGAGTTGCTTGAGAAACGAGGTGATAGAAAATCGCTCTATATGCCCAAACCTATCAGCAAACGATGGCTGCTCAAATACATCTTCACAAGCAATTATCAAAGTACACGTGACAAGGGTGGCTATACACATGGTAAAACAATCTCATAGCATTCTACTGCATTAATCAGATCCGTCACTCATATTGTATGGATCCATAGCTTCATTGGAGCGGTATTTGCGCCCTGACGAAGATGATCAACAACGAAATACTCATGCTCATGAAGTTGATCTTGAGCGCAACATTACAAGAACTTCTACTGCTACGCAACAAGAAAGCAATACACAAGCGATACCAACATCAAAGATGAAGCGATGCAAACATAAAGAATGGATACTACGCTTTCGATATAACCTATGGTTACTTTTGAAATATATCACCAAGTACGAGTTCAAGTTTGCGCTCAAAATGGCTGTTGCTGTAACAGCGCTCTGCATACCTGCATTTGTTCCATGGACAGCTTTATGGTTTGCGCATGATCGTGCACAATGGGCTGCTGTCACGGTAAATACCCCTTTAAAGTTGATTTCGATCCTTATCGTTAACATGCTAGATTATAGGTTGTAGCCATTATGAATCCCACAAGGTAAGTTTTTGTTGAAACTCTATTGCATTGAAAAATTCATGTGTAGCTCATTACATTGGGTAGTGGAGGAACATTGCATGCTAGCATGTGGCGTATAATTGGTACGGTTATTGGTGCGTTAGTTGGATGGGCGGCATTAGAGACTGGTCAAGGAAGTGCCTATGTCTTGGGCCTTTTTGCTGCACTATTGGGTATGTGTATATGAATCGATAATCCGTTACATTGACCACTTGCTCTATTTAGCTATTCCATTTTTTTATATTCACCTGGGTAGCACATACAATAAAGTCGGCATAGTGGTCTTGATAACATATGTCGCACTACCTCTGGTCCATTATGCACTACCATCAGGGTCTATAGAAGATTCGATCTGGTATAAATCTAAAACGCAAAATCAATACAAGTTACAAGTTCTCATATAATCTTCCACAATAGGAAACGATTTGCAGCAGTGATTGTCGGAATCATTGGTAAGCTACAACATGAAGAAACGAGAGAATGAAGGCAACCTTGACTCATTGTGAATCTAACACATGTATAGTATCCATGATTCTTAATTCGTAAGTGCTCTTTTTACAGCATATGTATTAAAACCAGCTGACGTAAGCTCACTATTACATTAGACTTATTTGGCCCTTTCTTGCTCGACACGCGACTCGCAGATCAGTCTCAGCTATAGTACGACGATTAGGAGAGCATTATACATTTCTGGTTGGCACCTTTTTATACCACAATCCACAAGAACCCCCATCCGATGCTGAAGTAAAACGCAGTCGTAAACTAGAAGGAAAGATTCAAAATTCCATCACAGCAACTTATATCTTATTGGAGCTGACGGACCATGAGCCACGCTTGAAAGCTCCCTATCCCAAACTTTTCTATCAAGAGATTCTCAACTCATGCCAAAACATTCTGGATCTACTGGGTTGCATGCGTTCTACATTGTTACATATGCCAGCCATTGTCAAAAAGGAACTTTGCAGTGAAGAAGTGCATGCCGATCGTCGCGATATGGTACTGTGTAACATGACCCAATTCATGCAAGAACGCTGATCATGTGAATCATTTTATTGTCATATATAGGTAGCAGCTATCATGTTATACTTTTATGCCATTTCCAGTACGCTTCTAACCAAAATTGCGTTACCGGTTTATCTGCCATCTATGCGTGCTGCTCGTATGCGACTCATCCATCATCGACGTGAAACCCCAGATCAGCGTGTCAAATTTCGTAACATGACATGGTATGCCATGGCCAACTGCTCAGAGGAAATTGTTGAAGAACTAGAGCATCTCACTCGGTTGGTTCGTTTTATACTTGGTGATCCCACGTTTGCTGAGCGTGCAAAACGCATGGAAGCACCTATACACCTCACTGAAATCCATAGTCATCATGCATAGATTCGGTAAAAGGATGTGTATGTAATATGAGAAAACGGGTCAAGGGAAAGAAATAGGTACAAAAGAGTGCTATGTATGCTATGCTATGCTTCTTATCTTCCACCGCCAAATGCCTTCATCAATTGTGATATGTCTGGCATACCGCCACCACCTCCACCACCACGACCAGCACCACCGAACATGCCTCCCATTTGTCGAGCCATTTTTTGCAGACCTTGCATACCACCGACTTGCTGTAACATTTCTGGAGGAATCATATTGGCCATTTGTTGCTGCATACGTGCCATGTTGGCCATTTGGTTAGGATTGGCTCTTCGTGGATCAGTTGGCATGTTGCTCAATAAACCACCCTTGCCACCCATTGTCTTGACCATTTGTGCAAACTTGGTATACTGTTTCAAGATCTCTTCCACCTCATGTACGCTTGTTCCAGAGCCTTGAGCTACTCGTATAATTCGTGATCGTTCCTTTTCAAACACTTTGTTATCACCATCCAATTCGGCATCCGTCATGCTATCCATGATACACATCATGCGCTTGAATCGTCGGCTGGTTTCTTCTTCAGATCCTGCCATCATATCTGCTGGCATACCAGGTATACTACCCATCAACTGGTAACGGATTATATTAGTAACCATCCTCATTTGTACACATCCATTTATACTCTTTGTTTTACCTTGGAAAGAGGGCCCATCTTGGAGATTTGTTGCAATTGATCATACATATCGCGAAGAGAGTATTTACCTGAAGAATAAAGATCAGTTAATGCTTTGATTCAATACACACGCGTGAAAAGACAACATGTGCAAACATACCCGACTCGAGATTCTTCATCAAATTTTTGTTTTGATCCAGTTTCATATCTTGAACCTTTTCCACCAAATCGCGCATGTCACCCATACCAAGCATTTTTCTGACAAAAGGCTTGGGCTCGAATCGATCCAAATCATGCAAGTGTTCACCAGTACCAATGAAGATAATTGGACTTTGTGTTGCAGCAACACTGATTGATATATTTGGTTAGAGTTGGGTGGAACAACATTTTCCAATGCCCATCACAGATCCACTTACGCAGAAATAGCACCACCACCCTTGGCATGACCATCCATCTTTGTAAGGATAATGGAACCAAAGTTGGCAGCTTCCTTGAATGCCTTGGATTGTCCTTCAGCTGCTTGACCAATAGTACCATCCATAACGAATACAGTGGAATCAGGTTGCTATATTAGAATGTATAAATCAACATCCATTATTGATCATTCATGCACCCAAGATAACTTACCACTGCAGCAGAAATTTGTTTCATTTCCTCAAACAATTCAGCTTCTTGCTTGTGACGACCAGAAGTATCGACAATGATGATTTCGAACTTGTCAGCCTTAAATTTCTCGACACCTTCTTGTGCAATAGTAACAGGATCTGCTTCCGAGTAGCTTTATATCCAAGTGTCAACTCATCCATGCACATTCAAGACTTGCATCCACTAACAATTTACCTGCCATAATAAGGAATCTTGGCCTTGGTAGCATTTTGCTTAAGCTGATCAAAGGCACCAGCACGGAAAGTATCAGCACAAACCAATGCTGTTTTCCAGCCTTTCCGCTGATAATGTGAAGCCAACTTGGTACATGTGGTCGTTTTACCGGCACCTTGAAGACCAACCATCATGAATACATTGGGTCGATGTTTGACAGGTTTATAAGGCTCAACACCGGGATCCACCAACTGAAAGAGTTCATCCATCACAGTCTAATATGCCTTATGAGATATATGATCCTCTTCAATCATATGTGTAATGATACTATACCTTTTCAATAACACGTTTCTTATTGACACCACCTCCAAGTTCTTCCAAGTTGACATTCTTCTTGACATTACCCCGTAACCGTTGTACTAGCATGACGTTGACATCGGCTGATAGCAATGCTGAGCAAATGCCCTTGAGGATGGAATCAAGCACCTAAGTGATCTCGTAGGTCAGTTGTGTGTTTCGTTCGGATGGAATGTTTCGCTGCTTACTTGTTCATCAATGACAGGAGCCTTGTTCAATTCGAGCAAGGCAGAGTTGATCTTACGACCCAAATCGGCTAAAACCATGGTGTTGAATGGGGAGTGGAAAGTGGGGGTTCACCGACAAAGAGCGTATTGCTGTTTGTGTATGAGTGGATGGATCTTTGTCCGACTCGCCGATATCGTTCTCGCAGTACATCAAATAACCAATTATCAAAAGGCTCAATTACACTTTGAGTATTATTATGCTTAGCATTAGACTATTGTAAACAATATTACTCTAGATTTGTTCTTTCAATGTATCCAATATATCAATGATATTCATAAATGTACGTTCCACAGTAGGTGGCACATTAACACCAGTCCCTTTTCTCAGCGTCATTGTAAGCATGATCTTGCATATCTCCATTGATAGTCGTATCCGTCCCACAACGTTGAAATAGGATAATGAGCGTAATTGCTGCTGAAGCTCGTACAATTCTAGCAAATCAGCACGAATGGCAGTGTAACAACGATGTGTACCTAAAGAAAGCAATCAATATCGGCCATATCAAATGATAAGCTCTAGATCACATACGTGTCAATACATAGTGCACGTTACGCAATCCCACTTCCATTCGATCCAACAAATAATTGTCAACATCCTCTGTACCACGAACAGCACCTAATGATTCAATTCATTACAGATGTCTCCTAGAAACAAGCATAATGTGCATCTTATATACTTACATAATAGCGCCCTTAATGCTTGAAATTCTCCCGCCATCATATCTTCATATGCCTTTTCGTATGATGAATCCATTGAGTAAAACTTTGATATCGATATTATATCCCCAATTTTACCTGATGCAGCATCCGTTCAAACATGTCACCCGCATATTCAATGTCATCTTCTCCATCATGTTGTATCACAGGCACACTAAAGCGTGCCATGTCGTATTTTCGCCGAGTAACTGGATCACCGAGAGTCTCATAAGCTTCCTTTACCACTTGGAGATGTGAGCTGACGAACACTATTGTTTTCTTTATCAATAGCTTACATTGAAAACATTCAGTGGCAGGTGGATAGCAAGGTACAAATCTGTCAGGGTGGCACCAGCGACTAGTCTAATATAAGCATTATGAATTATGCAATGTACACCCTTGCATGTGCTCGTCGTTTATGCTTTTTTGGCTAATATTGCTATATATCCACTATAGAAACCCCGGAGAGAGAGCAAGAGAGGAAATTCTCATCTTACTCGAATATAAGCCTGTCGGATCTCTTGAGCCGTGGCATCTGGTTCAATATCTAGTACTTGATAATAATCTGTACTGACTGCCAAAATGTCGTTTACTTGGGTTTCCATCGTCTCGTGAGCTTGGGTATGACAAAGATACAAGGAAGGAAAGGGAGAGAAAAGAGGAGAAAAAAGCAAAAGAATTAAATTGGATTCAGTGCAGTTATGATAGACGATGGTATTATATTGACGATGATGTGAACAATTGGGAGACTAGCAGGCTGAATTATAACAACATTCCTCACTTGCTTTTAGCATTATATCCATTTTATGATCCACTTGAAAATCTGATGATGGCTATTTATTCTCAACGTTATATCATCCACACAGAGCTCCACTATTGTCGAGAGAGAGTCGATGAAAAATTCCGGAGTGCTGAACAGCTAGAATGATGCAACATCTGCAAACATAGGCATTAAGACCGCAATATGGTACAATCTCATTGTGCACTTGGTTGAACAACACCTGTTTCACACAACTCGAATGCATCAACTATCGAGTCACATTGATCAAATCACCAGCAATTGCCTTGAGCTATTACACCAGGAGGCATGCATATAATTGTATCATTATGTAATCCTCGCCCATCAATATGTGTCCCTTTCAATTCAGATATTTGGTGAACCTGGATACTGAAAGTACTACCTACTGAAAAAGTTTGAGAGGAAACAATGCTACACATAAGCATAGAACTCTCAACTCCTGGGATTCAATGGACTATTAGCCAAAGAACAATCCGCCCTTGAGCAAACTTGTATCCAAATCCTGAAGGTATACGGTGCGATATGTTCCCAGATATGCAAACTGGTGGGAGAGAAATGCGTTTTGGAATGCTTATAGGTAGAGTAAATCGTTGTGTATACCTCAACATGCGCCCATGAACATTTATTCAAGCAATACAACTTCACTGTCTTATCAAGGTCAAACAACTCCCCTTTGAGGGTGTGTTTAATAAAGAATTGAGCTGACCAAGGGGTTCATTGATGTTTATTGATTATTGAAGGTGTGTGAGTATTTTGCTGAAACTTTACTCATTCTATTCTTTATACAATGGCTTAAAAACTGATGTGTAGTAGCATACGAAAAGGAATGCGCAATGCACTGGTTTGACTAAGCTCTTCCTAAAGACAATTCAGGAACCATGTTCATTCCAGCATCCCAGTATAAAAATCTCATTGAGTGATGTAAAATGATAGGTGGCTAACAATTTGCTGTTCATTCTTTAATGTGAATATCGCCATGTTAAACAAATTCCTTATATCCTTATATCATTTTCTTTGGATGTTAATGTTCTCAAGAGTGGTGGCGGGGGATAATGGTGTACTCAGCTGGGTTATAGCTGACAACACATGCGTGCATAATGGATGGCTTAGATTTACCACTTTGTCCTACACACGCACAACATACACAGCCCATACTTTTTCACATACCCTCTCTCGATCGCAAATGGGCAAGAGTGCAAAGTTTTATAAACGGCCGACTCGCAAAGAGAAAGAATCAAGGACATTAAACAAGGTGGCCGATCCAGCATCGAGTGTACAGAAAAAGACAAAGCAAAAGAGTGAAAAGAAAAAGGAGATTGTCACATCGGCAACGGTTGCCATGGAAGTTGATCGACCAATCATGAAGAAAGTTAAGAAGGATTCAAGTGACAATGACAAGCCAGACTATGTTGATCTCTTTTCAGGAAAAAAGATGTACAAGAAAGTTCCTCCCAAACGCAAATAAAGTTGTCAAGTTATAATAATACCACTTCAGCATGAAATTCATTACGGAATACCAGCTGATGAAAGAATGAAAAGGAGACACATGGAAGAAGCAGGAGGGTATGAAAGAAGGAAAAGGCATATGCAACAAAAAGGGTAATGTGCCCGCGGTTGAGATGATCAGCGCTCTTGCATGTGCATTGCGTAGCAACAAACCAGAAGCAACCACATGGAAGGTCACCTGTAACAGGAGTGACATGTCTCTTCCTTTTTGAAATGTGACACCCACATGTGCACACAGACACAACAGTGGTGACGGAAGGGAACATCAGCTGATATGGGCGTCGGGTATGATGTGTGAGATGTTATTGTCATGGTGATCCGTTGTGATGGAACTCATACAAGGCATGTGATGAAAGTATGGATGCACAATAATGCAAATATACGAACAGTATGACATTGTTGATCTACCGCATGCGACCAACTACATTTAGCAATTTTGCATTTAAACCGACACATAACACTACAGCACTAAGGGGTGGTCACAGTTATCCAAAGGTTGTTGATGTAGGGTGTACCGAAACAGCTTGTGCTACCTTTATAGGCAATTGCAGGCACATTGCAGTTTACATGTTTGTTTGCACCGCTCTGTACTTGCTACAAATTGTACACCCATAATCTTCAAACAGCTGGTCCTTTACTTGGCAGTTTAGTTTGTCATGAGTTTCTGAGAGATGTTGCCACTTGGCCTAATTTGGCCCATTTATGAGAACACACACTGAGATGCAGAAGATAGTTCATATGCTCCTTGACAACATCAAAGTGACATCGGATCTTCTTTGTCTATGTGAGGACACTCATGTGCAGAACACTAGATTTACATGATCTTGCAAGATAAAGAATATATTCACCACACGATTCCATTCACTAAAGCATTGAGTACATGGTTGCATTACGCGGGAACTTGATATCTTTCTTTCTCCGACCATTAGGACATAAGTGAAGCCGATTTGGCAAAAGATGTATAGTGTCTGACCGATCTTGCGAAATGGTTTCACAAGCAATGTTACAACATACAATACTGTATCTGTTATACACAATTGCATTTGTGCGATCATATTCAAGATGCTGGAAACAACGTGAATACCGAAGCAGCTCGAATGCAACATTAAGAGACGCCCAACGAAGGTGCTCAGGATATTTTAACCATACCCTATTATCTTCACAGATAGCATGCATTCATATTCTCTGATAAATCTCAATAGTTGTATTGACATATTCATGATCTACAAGTCAAATAAGTTTGTGAATGAACTATTCCAGCATGGATACGCGCAGATGATACGTATGCCATGTGAGCAAGCTCTGGAGATGGCTTTATTATCCAACTTCCAAACAGCACTGTGGAGCTATATCATCACATGTAAATAATATGCATCACTGTCACTTGTTGTGAAATGCACCATATATGTTTGCAATCATGACGCATAGTGAACGTTATGCTACTAGTCATTGTTCTCGATGCTGTATATACAGTCTTTGTCACTAGCATTCTTATTCACCTCGCTGGATTGGATGCTCCTGGCATATAACTCGTCAACATGACACTCCAAGAGCAGGAGTACTTCAAAAAGTATATATTATATCAGTTGTAGATAAAACTCTGTTCATAGAATAAAGCTGTCAACAATATTAAGCTGCTAATGAGGAAAACGTAGAAACTGAATAGGCAAGAAGCGCAATAGTGAATGACTTGATTGTCTGCGTTAAGATAGTTCCTTACGATTGTTATTCATTCTTACTCAGGAGGAAAGAGAACGTTATGTGACAAAGTACGTCGATCAACGTGTGCATTATGCATTGTAATTCATAGAGTTTACTAAGCTACCTGCAAATGGCGGATTGAATCCCACATCAGCTTTTGGATTTTCAACCCAAGCATTGTGCACATTTTCTTTGCCACGCCTAATTACTCTCCGCTCCAAGGCGTTATCTGTTACACACGGGGCATGTTTGTATTGACCATTGTTACTATCACTGCTGATATGTAAACAACACACTTGTTCCGATGCATAAGCGACATTTTGGCAAGGCACACATACACACACTATGATGTCCTGTTGTATTCATAATGCATGCTATGCTCTCACTATTCTATGGAGAACTTGCAGATCGGTTGAATGCAATGAGGATATACAATATGCAGGATATTGAATATGAGGAGCAATCACCCTAGCTGCGGTGTATAAGAAGTTTGCATGGTGCGCATTGTTTCCTGTGTGACTAAACCTATTTTCCGCTTTGCTCAGCGATGAGAGATAACTATGATGATATAATTTGCAGCTTCCGCATGTAACTGCGCGCCAAGCAGCCACCGATATATTGGATGAGCAAATTCAAAAAGGAAAGGGACCCTAAAAGAAAATGGAAATTAGCATTATTAGCTCCATTTGGATATGCAAGTGCACATTTCTGGTGGGCTGTGTCTCATATGCAAGATGTACAGGAAAGGGACACAAATGATTGAGTTGGTATTCTTTTGTGTCGGGTGACAGCTACAGCAAGGCGGGATAAGAATGAAATGTGGATGAGGAATATTGGATAAGTGTGGGTGTGGCAAGTTTCAAACATGGGGTATTTAGTGTGTATGCCATAAGCAGGTGATGGTTTCTCCGAGTTTAAGCGAGGGGTGAGAGGCAGATCTTTTCCTCGTGTTGTGAGCGTGTGTATGATGTGTGTGAGTGGTGGTGACACAAATACGGGAAGTTGCACTATCGGATAAAGTTCACCCAGGTGATGCAGTTGATCATCTGATTGGTGCATGTACTTCATCTCAGCTTATTCAAGATGCTCCTCCTTTGGAACCCATCAAGCCGGGTTCTCAGGCGGAGAATTCAACACACAAGATACCTCTTTTGACACCAAAGCCCATTGTGTGCTACTTGCTCCAATCAAAAGCTTGTAAATGAATCCACACTGATGGTCTGTCACATGCAGCGCCGTTGTGTCATGTCACACATGACAAGAAAACTTTTCTGCTTTGCAATAATAGCGCACAAAACCTAAGACTACTACATTATTACGCATACAGAATGTGACACAAATGACAAAACCCACAGCATCCAACACACATCTTTCCAGAAAACAAACAAATAAACTCCTCTCAACAGCAGACTGTTTATGCAGGCAACAAGTTCAAGGAGCATCGCTTGCATAACTTTTTTTGGCTGGATACCTCTCATTCATCCCCTGCTTTTACAATAAAGTCATTTCTTGTTCTTTATCAAAACAACTGCAGTGCATGCATTTATGTGTGCATAAGTTGATTGGTTGGTTTCAATTTTATCAATATGCTGTCTTTGGATGAATTAGCGGGCACTAAGTGATAAGTTAGGGATAATGGGATTATCGATGACGAACGATGATGGGTCCGTCAGCCGCCGCTAGCTGACAAATGAGTCGGCGTGAAAAAAAGAGGAAGTTTTCGTTGAAACCACTTATGGACAGGGGCCTGATCGCACATATTCGTTGTTTGGTTTGTTGCCATAAAAATTTTTCCAACCATGCATCCCAATTAGGGTGAACGCCGATCAGCTGCCCTGAGGAAAAAAAAAAAAAAAAAAAGAACCGCGGTCGCCGGTTTTGGTGTGGCCCTTTTGTTATCCCGGTGTGTCACTTCTTGCCGTTCCGTATTCGCTCCCCTTTCGAAAAAAAGAAACCCGTATTTTTCGTGTGGCGCTCACGAATCGACGTGGAACCCTCTACTTTCGATGCTACTCTCCCCCAATTATTAATTCACCCCCCAAATCCTTTATTCACTCTACCCAACTAGTATATAAATACCCGTCATTTAGCATGACAGCACCCTACAATCATATATCATACATCCATTTCTCTTACTTTTCTTTATTTTACATACATCTTGCATATCCAACATGGCAGCTGAAGGTCTTCTTTTACTCCAACCCTTTGAATACGAGAAGTCAAATATCACTTCCGCAGCAACAGCCGAAAATAACGCACAAATCTCGACACAGCCACCACCTTTGGTGTTCACCGAAAATGAATGGGATGATTCACCAGTGTTGTCACCCACTTCTGAATCAAACATTGATTTGTTTGCTGATCTCGATTTGGTTGAAGTATCATTCCCACCACCTCCTCCTCCAACTCCAGATACTGTCGCATCCATTCCATTCGAAAAGCCATTTGTTGACGAAAGTGTCACTGCTGATCTACTTGGCATGTTGTTACAAGCTTATCAACCTACTATGCAGCAGCAGCAGCATCAAGAACAGCAACATCCTGCACCTGTAGCCACCGTGTAAAAAGTGATTCGTTGATTTTTATTGTTTTCATTGTCCTGCGAAAGTTCCATGTTTATACCCACCTTTCCACATTCTCCTTTGTTCTCTCGCTTTCTCTTTACATAGCATCATCTCTTTGTCTCATTGCATCTTTGTGTACATACATAACACAATAACAGAAAAGTAATAATCATTCTCTCGAAGAATGACAGTTTCCTCTTTGTTTTCATCTCCTAATTAATACTGTTTGCCCGATTTTAATTTATGCAGCTGCAAAAACAAACATGTGTGCTCCAATTGCATTTGACAAAGACATATGGATGAAGCCATATGCATAAGAGCATCATTTTATGATCTCTTCTCTTGTGCTTGCCCTGATTGTGCTGAATTGATCATGCAGAAATTGATCTGTGTTGAATATTTGTTTCCCATTTACGTAATCAGACCAATATTAGTGTTCCACAAAGAATGAACCCGTTATAAGCGTCATTGTATTAAGTATATGTATAGATAAGGTAACTTGAAAAGATAATAATAAAGATGCTTATGCGTTATTGTTATAACATAATCCTTACAACTTGCTGGTCTTGTTTCTTGAGAAGAAAATGTGCCACACTGAGCTGCATACGTTGGCAACAGTCTTGATTTTGGCAGTGGCTGCAGCAGGCATACCACCCACCATCACCGTCATGACCTGCATTTTGTCATCATCATAGGGTGGATATCGTACCTTCATCATGCTTTCCATGGCAGTCGATCGCACCATAGTGGCACGCTCATGAGTAAAGGTTTCAAAAGACTTGTCACCGTGATACGCACCCATACCGCTAGGTCCAACACCACCAAATGGAAGTGAAGTCTCTTGCTACAATATACTTGATCGTTAGATAATATGCATATCATTCACTTCCTGCAGCTTTTTATTACCAAATGCATCAACGTGTCATTGACAAGGATACCACCCGAGTTAGTCTTGTTCATAACTGCATGAGAAAAAGAAAGTTAAATGACATGAGCACCATGTGCTGCGTTATAAGAGTAATAGACATACTTTGATTAGATTCAGCCCTCTTGTTTGAAAAAATGTAAAGTGACAATGGTTTATCCCTGGAAGAAAAATGATCAATATATGCGTATCGTAGTGATTGAGTAAATCCGTACTTTGAATTGATAACAGCAATAGCTTCATCCACATCCTTGACAGGAACAATAGGTAAAACAGGACCTGTAAACAGGAGCAAGATTAATATTCTCCTCGATCCACCTGTGTGACATACACCAAAAGTGCTGCATTGGATTGTGTGTTACCAAAAAGTTCCTCCTGCATAAGAACCGCGTCATTCGGGGCCACTGGACACACAAGGGTTGGAGCAATGTAAAGTTGGTCACGGTTAACTTGACCCCCAATCACAATCTTGGATCCTTCAGTAATGTTATCAAGGAGATTCTTGAGCCGATCAAATTGGCGTGTGTTGATAATTCGCCCATACGATTCAGATTCACACGCATTATCACCAAAGAACTCATCAAGGACTTTGCGTGCGACTTTGAGAAAGTCATCCACCTTGTCTTCAGGCAAGAGCACATAATCAGGTGCGATACATGTTTGTCCACAATTGAAAAACTTTCCCCATAGGATACGACGGGCACTGGTTTCAAGTTCGGCTGAAGGTGTAATCACCACAGGTCTGCGTAACAATGAAAGATCCAAGGAGATGACAATGCGTCATTATTAAAACTCAATGAACGTGTCATAGAATATCATGACATGATCGATTTTACTTACGACTTTCCACCAAGCTCCAAGGTCACAGGCGTAAGATTCTTGGATGCTGCTGCCATCACAATACGACCCACGTTGCCATTGCCTGTGTAGAAAATATGATCTAACTTTTGCTCTAGTAGATGAGATGATAGAGTTCCACAAATGTAAGTATAAAAGCTTGTGTACATAGGAAATATAATGAGACATCTCATGGTGATCACACTTTACCCAACAAAGCAGTAGTTTCAGGAACGGCACCATTTACCACGACATAGGCTCGCCTATCAAGGTAATCGGGCAGGCGTCGTGCAATGTAAGTCGCAGTATTCTCAGCGATCTCCGAAGGCTGAATAGATGGTTGATATGAGAATCATACCAAAAACAGTCAATTAAAGCTTACCTTGAGAATGACGCAGTTTCCAGCAGCAATAGCTCCCACAACAGGCATTAGTAGTAAACGTACCTATTATGCACATTCCCCACATTTTAGCTATAGCCCTTACGCTCTCAATTATTCAGACACAATAATCTGAACAAGCTTTCCTTTGAATACATACTGGATAGTTCCATGCACCTTTGTGAAACCATAATGATAAAGAACATGAGACATTGGATCAGAACACTGCGTAATAGTAACACCACCATGCATTGTAACTCACACCACGATGCAACCTACCAATCACTAGTGTAACCCCTTTGGGTTCTTTTCGCACAAAGGTTTTGTCAGCAGCATTGATCATATATCGTTTGCGAGTTTGTTTTGGCTTTGAAAGTCGGTTCAGATTCTAAATGATAGCTGAATCAATGATGGCATGAAAGCTGCATGTAATAGCGTTAATGCATACCTTGATCATGTATTTGCATTCATCGCTCACAGCCAAGATTTCACCAATAGCAGCTTCGAGCTTGTGCTTATGCAAGTCATCGTAAATGACTTTTTGAAGCTCCTCAATGTTCTCCTCGATGAAACGACACATGTTCTTCAGCTGCTGCTTACGATACGCGAGATCCTTTGTGAGACCTAGTTGTGGCAACATATAATAGAGATTGTTGGTTAAACCACATATTCATGAAGAGAATGTAAATGTATGCGACAGTGATGATTTTCGTACCGGATTCAAACTGCTCATGAAGGCTTTGTACAATAGAAGGGATATCTTTGACGGGCGTGTATTCGAGCATGACTCTTGTGTGAAGAAGAAAGAGAAGTAAGGGAAGCACAGTACTGTGCTCCATAGCCTATTTTTCAAGTTGAGAATGAATTCGTGTAACGTTATGCCGCGTATACGTCGATCACTGTATACATTGCTTTTTCAGCAATGATGCATATGATGGCATCACCATCTCAACAAAATAATAATCTATAACGGCTTCATACGCATGCTGTGATGAGATGCAGCAATATGTACCGACTACTGCTCGTCAGTGTTATAAATACATATGATGAATGATGTCGAACGTGCTGTCGCTAGCAGTAGGATGGTGAAGGAAATAGTTGATCCCATGAGAATGGGTGATCAATATGCACAAATTCGGTGGTGCTGTATACTGGTTGGCTTAAATGGTGTATTTGAATTCATTGTTCAACATGCATATGCTTTGCTGTATGTAGTAAATGTCGTCACTGCTGCATGACTAAAAGTACCCATCGTCTTCTCCCTCTTGCATGCATCAAAGTTGGTTGCAGGAATTTCGTTGTCCGAGCAGGCGGCTTATGCACTGTAAACAAGTGGCAAGCTGGTCATTTAAGCTTCGCTTTCCCGGTTTTGGTATGTTCTCTCTTACTTAACTTGAAAAGCCAAGTTTCAAACACATGCATCCGTTCACGCTCATAGAGAACGGATCATAGGGAGAAGTTTTGGTTGACAGCGATACCATGACGATGCTATAATTAATAATCAACCTTTCCATCCCACCTTAATGTACCCCTGTCAAGAAGTTTAAATTATTCGTTCAACATCTTACAGTGATGAAAGTAAGCGAGTTGGTTTTTTTTTATTGATTGATGACCTGCTACTGGCACTTTGATAATATACTTCAGAGTTGAAAGGTAATATGCACATAGCGCATTGACTGATTGTAATACCAGTGCTGGATGAACCAATTGCTGTGTGGAAATGTCAATCACCATTCATATTGCAGCGTTTGGATACAGAGTCATAGGTGACTCGCTTGTGAATGGTTGATTCGTCAAAGAATTTGATGAATATAGTAGATCCAGAAAAGGTTTATTCTTATCCTACTTTGCATCATTCATGACAACACATATATTTTAGATATGCATACTTCTCACCATTATCTTGGTCAGTTTGTTGCTGGTTGCTGATAATTGTCTTTCAGCATCTTGTCATAATATACCCCAAGTCATTGGTGATTGAACAAGGACCAATATCTTAAAACTATACGGCAAACATTTTGTTGATTACCCAACAGGGAGTGATTGCATAGAGATGTCGAGCGCGATACTGAAGGTACTGCTGATCGTGAACGATGCATAATACTCAAAGACGTGCCGAGTCAAAAATGGAAATGCATGCCTAATGCCGCTGCCTAAACGAATAAATCCATTTATACTGGCAAGCACAAATGTTGAACTATGCACACTAGAAACTGGTAAACAAATTTGTTCTAGATCGCTACTATTGCGGATGACCTGGTAATTACCTGCCAAACCAGCAGAAAATCAATGTATAACCTGCTTTTCCTCAAACACACCTAGCAATTAGCTACATTGCGTTCATAATTAACCTGGTCATTTAAAAATGTAGACACACAAGTTGTATAGTACATTGACGTTATTTAAGACGTGTTAGTTAAGTCACAAATCAATGACAACTATGTAATGTATCATAATGGCTATCTCATCCCATCTTTATGTCCATGAAGCAATCATCGAGTTAAAGCTAGAAATATTTCATAGTGTGATGAGATGATAAGTGTATTGAATGGCAACATTTCTAGTAATTGACATATCAAAGTTGCGATCATTTATTCTTTTGATCGTTAGGTTATACAATGTTCGATGATTGGTTGTATCATATACAGTGATAAGATGCCATAGATGTTGTTTAAGCTGAAGGAGGAGTACCAGCAGCACCACCAATAGAACCAGCACCAGCATCACCACCAGTGGAACCAGCACCAGAAGCATCACCAGTGGAACCAGCACCAGAAGCATCACCAGTGGAACCAGCACCAGAAGCACCACCAGTGGAACCAGCACCAGAAGCATCACCAGTGGAACCAGCATCAGAAGCACCACCTGTGGAAGCATCACCAGAAGCACCACCTGTGGAACCAGCACCAGAAGCACCACCAGTGGAAGCATCACCAGGAGCACCAGCTCCAGATGGTTGACCGGTTGGAGCTGTACTAGGTGCTGCAGTTGAAGATCCAGAAGCAGATGAGCCATGCTTATTACCCTTCTTCTTGGAACATTTATGATGCTTTCCTTTCTTTTGGCCATTACCAGGAACATCAGATGGAGCACCAGATGGAATACCAGATGGAGCAGCACTTGGTGAACCAGATGGTTGAACTTGTTCTTGACGACGTTGGGGTTGTTGTTGAGATGCTGGTGCTGCAATTTGGTCACCTTGAAGGTTATTCACGTCACTGCTAGGAGTGGCGTTTCCAGCAGGAGCAGCAGAACAAATGCCTGCAACAGCAAACAAAGCGACAGTAATAAACTTGGCAGAGACCATTGTGATTGACTTGATTTAGCGAATTGAAATCAGAGGAAGATATGTGACAAAGAGTGAATTGAATGTATTGATGTAGAATCCAGAGATCATGTCATTGATACGGGTTTATATACCTTTACATCTTGTCTTGGCAAGTCAACAAAAACCACTAGATTCACAAATTAATCTTTAGCATGAGCAATAAGTCTAGACGACATGTCACACTATTCCTATCGTGTATCGAAAGTGTGTATCCCATGGGCAGAAGATCAGACACAAACAGCTATTTTGAGTAAATATGCCCATTTCGAAGCAAGAATAAAATCAAGATTTGAATGTGCAGATTAATTCAGAGGGATTATTATTGCAAGCAATATCATATATCCTATTGACAACCTTACAACTTTTAGTATATCACTTCATTATTACTTTCAGGATCGAGACATTGAGCTTACTACTTCCACCGGATGATTGTTGCAATTTCCATATCCGATCTCTATTGATTGCTGTTGACCAATTGACTATTCCATTTACGGGTGACTTGCCAATCATCGTTTCGAATCCGTTCGACTCTTATGCAGATTGGATACCATGGATGTTGGTGTGGTCTTGGCAAGTAGCGTACACTATCTTATTACTCCATATCATGGTCTCGACCCATACTTTGGTGCGTTGATGATGGGACTGGAAGAAAATCTCACGCTGTTTAGGATCGACGTTAATAAACAAACAATGCCGATCCACATACGACCCATCGTCATGATGCCAATTACTCGGAGATTCACTAGATATCAGCATGGTACGGGGGCATATGATGACGACAATGATAATATATAGCAAAAGGTAAATCTTTTTAGGAAGTTGTTGCAATTTTGAGCAGCATCATCTCATCGGATTGATTCCGCACATGCCAAGACACCACTATTGTCATATGCATATGCATATGGCTTTTAAGCTCCACAACAACTGATAGCGGTGCTAAAGACTTGGCAGTAAATACTCATTGTGGGGATATGTGCCATCTTGCTAAACAAGTCCTGCATATAGCGAATCAGGCTTGGCAATTTTTCAACAATCTGCAACCAAAATGGATCAACATAATAACATTCTAACGTCATTGTGCGTTCACCCATTGTGATCTTTAGTGCGTTTTGAAGATTATAGCACAATGCGTTATAAATTTAGCAGCTCTGGAACGCTTGCACGCCCACACAAGGCTCACGTGCATTATATGACTAAATACAACACCCATCCACATATGTTTCAACGAAGGGACTTTTTATTTTTAGTGTCCTTAGGCTGACAATCTTGCATCATCCTTCCTATTATTATGTTGACTGCTCCTGGTAAAATATGAACAATAACCGTCAGTGTTAACAGTAATACTAATATCTCAATCGAATTCAAGTGGTATGTTGAACATTAGAGTATTATAGCATGTATGTTGCGTTGGATGCAGAAATCCAGTGATCAGTAGATGAAATTATAATGCAGTATGGCTTGTGGTGTGCAAGAGGGATCGGGGAATAAATGACTGCCAATGAGATTTGATATACGCTTGTATAAAGTGACATTGTTTTGGCGATTCACAGTTGCTCTCGATAGTTGTAGTAGTAGGCACGTGATTGAAGGACCTTTGTTATTTCTCATGAGATTACGCACGGTACAAAGATCAAGTGTAGATGCGGCATTTTGCCTTTGCATGGTAAGAATGACTGTATGACATTGTGCAACAAATGCGACAAACACTTTACTGAGACATATTGTATAGGGATGAATAATATTATTACTATCAAATGATAAGTTTTAAACAAGTAAATATGAACGATAATGATGATGGTCTGTGCGTGAAAGATGATTCTTTGATTGTGGAGTCATCCAGAATGGTGTTTTAAAAGCATGGCACATAGTATCGGGAATCATCTCTTGAAGCGACATTTTTGCCGATCCCTGGCTCTCGTCCTTTGTTACGCAAAAAAGTGTGTTTGTGTCGCTTCAGCCTATTTCAACTGATTTGGTGGACTTGACTTGTTTTGCACTTGAACTTGTTTATCCTAGTTGATATGCGGCTCTTTCGAAAACAGGGTGAATTTGCAAAACTGCATGATGAAGAACAACTTCTACATCCCGGTGACATTGAACTCGAATCAGCCAGTTCTATTCAACATGGCTCATCACAATCCTCGGATGAAGGCTCGAGTACTTCTGCCAGTAATGACAACGTGAGAAAGAATGATACTCGTAGTGGTGGAAAACGACGACGAAGAAAGAAGGGAAAACAACATCGTATTGGGCAACATCCTGCTGGTTTCATGTCAATATCAGCGCTTGCACGTGAGACTCCCGGCACTCCCGGCTCATCTACGCCTGACAGCAATCATGGCCATAGGTCAATTCCACCAGGAACAAGTGGTATCGGCTCTGATGAACACGAAGATGCTGTTGAAGAAGATGCTCATGAAGCTAATACTGGCTTGGATGTCGCTGAATTCAAAAGTGACCTAAAGTGCAAGCTGTATCTCCTTATGGAGCAACCTTCCAGCAGTAATGCAGCTTTCTGGACCAATGTCATTGTATCCATGTTAATTGTATTGAGTGCTGTTATGACAACCATTGAAACCATTCCTGCATTTCGTTCAGCAGAAAGTAACAAAGTTTGGTAAGTGATACATGTGTTGGTGTATTCAAGTGATACTCATTTACGATCATGGAAAGGTTTCATCTTGAAACGGCTATGGTGGCACTTTTCACTTTGGAATATTTATTGCGCGTGTTCGCTCATTCGGATTCACTTCGCATGCTTGGAAGATTCTTTCTTTGTAAGTTTATATTTCACTTGATCAAAATGGAAACGAAGAACTCACAATAATGAATGCATATAGCGCCATTATCCATTATCGACTTCATTGCTATCATACCTTTCTACATTGAGCTTCTGGCACAGCGGGACACGGTAAGAGACTTTATCACTATGGTATATCTTGTTGATATGGATACTCATTGAAGAAAGTCGCTTACATTGTAGACATATGAATTTCGATTTACAATCCTTCGCTTATTTCGGCTGCTGCGCTTATTCAAGACATACAAGTACTCGAATGCTATCATCATGACAATAGAAGTAATGGTGATTGCTCTACGTCGATCAAGTGATGCTCTTTCGGCTTTATTCTTCTTCTTGTTGACATGCGTCATCTTACTGGCAACCCTTCTTTACTTTGCTGAACGTGGCATATGGGATGAGAGCTTACAAACGTTTGTTGATCCTGATGGCAATCCAAGGTAAGCAAAGAAATTGGAGCAGTAGCATGATCAATGGATAATTAAGCTATTATTGTTTATGCACCACAGTTCATTCGACAGTATCCCTGCAGCCTTTTGGTTTGTGCTGGTTACCATTACGACTACTGGCTATGGTAAGGCAACGCTTGTTTACACATGAAATTTGGATTGACATGTCTCGGCTATTACAAGGTGATATGGTGCCTGCCACGTTTATTGGTAAGCTGGTGACATTCCCAGCTATGTTATTTGGTGTGCTGGTGAGTACATGTATACATTAATGCGAATATCAACTAAAAACTAAATGGTCTATAAATGAATAGCTGATCGCATTACCATCCATCATTATTGGGCGCAACTTTACCATCGTATGGGAAGCAATGCGTCGTCGTCAATACTACAGCCAATTGACAATGGAGCAAGATGATACTGCAGGTAATGGATGATAAACGTCAAAAATGCTCATATGAGAATTCTTACCGGGAGACAATAATAGATGGACCTGAAGTACATGATCAAACACCCATGCTATTTCCGACATCTACTCCTCCCCAAGCAAATGGTACATCTCCTGGTACCGCACCACCCCCACGGAATTATGATATTTTGGGTGGAGGAGACGATGCGATTATTGAGCAATTGCAAGCATTGATGGCTGTAACACGTCAAAATCAAGAAGCCATTCAGCATATCCTATCAATCTTGGAGAAACAAGGCAAAGCCATACCAAATGAACATCAGCATGAAGTGGATATTGCCCAACGACGTGGTTCACTTCATTTCAGAAAGCGTCCAAGTCAACAACACGGCGAATCATCTGAAGACAAAGGCAAAAGCACAGCGATACCCCATCAAGATGAGGAGGATAACGCATGAACCCTATAGATTGAACCCATCCACACATACATATAACAACGCGTATAGATATTTAATGCCCTTTGTACATACTCTCTAGACGACCTCCTCGCAGCGTATACGTGTAAAAGAAATATATTCTATTTTGAAGACTAGCTCATGGCATTACTATTTTTATATGATAAGAGCACCAATTCTATGCTATCTGTAATTTTCTATCTACTGATATAGGACAGAGGACTAAGCAATGAGCATACTTGAGAAAACAGCCATGAAACTAAACTTTTATTGCGGATACACATATTGGATGGATCAATTAATGCTTCAATAAGATGAATGGGAGGGGGAATAAAAGGTAATCGCAATGATAGAAATACACAGCTAAAAGAGACTTGGTGATCTTGTTGGTTGAAGGTTCTTGATTAATTCATTTTCAGTGGCACGTGAAGTATTACTGGATCTTGAGCTTGTCAAGTTTTCCGTGTTCCAGCAAGTTTCATTCCATTGTTGAATCTTGATTGCCATATCACAGTCTCGAAGATTACGTGGAACAGACTACATGAAATGCGTAAGACACTAATGCAATACAAGATGAAAGAAAGTAGCACTTACCATGGATGGATCATTCAAAGGTAAATAAAGCATCTCGATTTCTAAACTTCCAATCACTTTGAGTACATCGGCTTCTTCTTTGGATCGATGTTTTTGGCGTGGTGTCCAGGCGTTGAAACAATCGAATCTTGTGGAATAGGAGCACATGTAACAGCCATGAAGCATGTGTGAAAGAGCAAATCGGGAACGACCAATGGATCCATCATCATGGCAAATATAAGAAGACAAGGAACCCTTATCAGGATGATGATGTTTCTTGTGAGTTGAAAATAGGCGTGTCAGTGGTAGCTTGGATCGAAGATGATGATCAGGTCGAACATGTAAAGAAATGGTGATAATCATGTTGGGATCTTCATTCGTATCAATGACGCATTCATATTCAAAAGGGATATGTTGACCCAGCAATGCATATCGTGATATATACTCGTATCGATCATCACTCACGACACAACGAACATAAGTCGGTTCGTTCGGTAGCGGTAGTAGCATATCGGTAGCTGCATTGATACGTAAATAAAGCTTGCCATGTCGAGCTGATTTTGGCTGATGCGATTGTTTGCTCAGTGATAGGCTCACAGGGACCGTGCTTCCAAGACTTTGTAGCGCAGATTGACTACGTCGAATGGTAGGTGGATCTTGTTTTATGCTGGGTTTGGACACTGATGGTGGCACTTTTACAGGTACTCGTTTGATCTTGAACTTTGATTGCTTTGTATCGTCTTCGTCCACGATACAAGGCGGTTGTTCTTGACGATGCTGCATTTCCAACAATGCAGGATTCTGTGCTTGGGAAAGTCGTCTGATATAGCGTGAAGTAGTGCTCACAGATATACTGCCATAATTGACATCATCATGAACAATGTTGTCAGGTGAACGTTCTGTTATGGATTGAACTGGAGGAGTTGTGATGGTTGATGCTGGTGATATGGATGATGATGTGGGATAACTGTCGAGAATTGGAGATGACAAAGATGATGAGGAAGGTGATGATGAAGGGGTGGTATCGAAATTGGATGAATTGCTTGACCGAGCTGGAGTTGATGAGTCAATGTTGTCAATGGATGATTGCTGTGCTGATGTTTGTTGGATTATTGGTTCATCTTGATGTAAGAGTGATTGTTTATCTAATGAAATGGTGTTAATTGTCGATAGTAAAACATAACAATCACATTCATTTACCTTTAGGTTTAATATCATCTGCTTCAAATTCTTTGCTGTCAAACCATTGTTCACCTTCTGAAACGTTATCATCTTCTGAAGAAAGTGTATCGAAATGTGATCTTTCCATGATGGATGCCCATGAATTCATTCCAAGAGCCCATTGTGATTTTTGACTTCCACTCAATCTTCGTCGATCCATTCTAGTTGCTTCTTCCTCCGATAATTCTTTCACTTGTGTAACATTATCTGTTTCCTTGGTAACTGTTGTTGCCGAATTATCTTTGGGTGAATCCTGATTTGATGATTTAGGTGGTGATGAATCTTCAATAGAAGGTGTGAATTGCGGTGAGCGTGGTGGTGCTGGTGAAGAAGTTCTTTCAGGTTCTGTTTGCAGAAATATGCTGGATGAAACGATGGATTTACCGCGTAATGCAGAAATGACTTTACTGTTGCGCTTCTTCTTTGGTTCCTCATCCACATGTACTGCTGCTGTTGATTCTTCATCGTCGTTGGTGGTTTTGGTTGCTGAATTACTATTATTGTTGTCAGACGATATTTCAGTGGCCGATCCTGATTTAGATAGTGCTACAGTAGTATTATTGGTAATAGTAGTACGTTTGTGCTGCTTTTGTTGCTGTTCAAATCGTTTAAAAAGAGGATTGTTTTTAACTGCAGATCGTTTTGCCAACATGGCTACTTCTTGTTGTCGTCGTAATCGTTGTTTCTCCAACTCAGCTTCTTCCTCATTAAGCACTTTACGTTTGCTCTCTGCTACATGTCCACTTCGAAAATAACGTCCTTCAGCCTGGCGTGTTGAGTTAATATTCTTATGTGATGATGATGTAGTTTCTGCTAGCTGACGTAGTTGATTGAATCGATTGTTGGATGAATATTGTGGTTTACGCGAGAGTCTTTTTTTATCATCATCATCCATCATGTTGATAGGTGAAAGTAAATGAAATAAATCCTCAGATAGAGCAACGTCTCTAGCAAAGAAACCAAGGTCGTTGGGTATTTCAGTCGAGAGGTTTTTATCATCCAAAAGGCGTCGTGCAACCTGCTGATGTCCAAGAAAGCTAACGAGATGTAACGTGCGATTATTGCAATTTCCCCAAGACTCATTTTCCAGATCCTGCTTTGTGGCACTCTGAATACATCTTCCCATTAGTACATGCATATGACACCCTTTAAAATAAAGATGGTCTTACCTCGATCAGAAACCAAAGAAGATTCCCTGTTTGCAACTGTGCAAGCGTGCTTTTCTCTCCAGGTACAGGTTCATTGTATTGTAGTAGTGTATAATGTATCGCACACAAGTTATCAAGTGACGAGCCAAGTTGTTGAACGGTCTTTAGTTGTGTAATCACATGGGATGCATCTCGCTCGGGATCCCAAGCTGTCAATGGTGTCCAGAGCAGATCATGATGGCTTCGCAGTAATCGTTGCACGCGATGCAAGTTAGCTTGCTGGATCGCTACCGACCAATCCACGACAAGAGCTGGATCTTGGACCACCGACCATGTTGACGGCTCAGTAATCGTGGTGATAGTAGACTCCTCGATAGACATTGTAACTCATAAGTTGAATACGAGAATAGCTCAAATACAATGATAAAGCCAGTAGCTCTATTCACTGGCGGGTCAAAGAGAACAAGGTTTATTGCCGAGTTAGGAACTGCTTTAATGGCTGGGTTAATTGTATTTGTTGGTGGAAATGATCCCTTAAGAGCATCATGGTACCGCCATCTTATTCATTGTCTTGATCAGGTCTAATTATCATTATGCATCCCCATGACAATGACACGTTATTACTTGAGTTATCAATGATACCATCAATGACATTTCATTATAAAGGGAAGTTGTTATTGAGCAGCTACAACGACACGTGTTACTGAAATAAGGGAGTGGGGAGTGTCATTATTATTACTCCTCTCCAAATCCCACACAAAGAGTTGAATCTAAGGAGTATCGTGGTGGTCAGTCATGCCAAATACTAAAAACAACAAGCTCTTAACAACGCTGTTCATATATGTAAAGCGTATGAATCAGATGACGAGCAACAACATATGTACTAGGTCCACAGAAGATGTCACGTGTTGACACCAGTGTTCGATTCAATGTTGCTATGACAACAATCAATTCTTTTGCGATGATGTTCTCAATCATGTGAAGTTAAAATTGCATAAGAGTTTCGCGAGGAATATTTGAGTATATCTGGTCAATTCTATCAGCACTAGTTTTATTTTATTGTCAAGTGTGAACTAAGATGGAGAACCGAATAGTAAAGCGAGTTAGGAAAACAAAGAATATAAGGCACCTATAGCCGATGCTTGTGCTACAATAAATGCATTGATGCATAAGATCACGTCAGAGCTTGAATGATCACGCTCCACATGTTCCCTCCTTATTCCGAAAAAATCTTGAGAAAGCGCGTTGCAAAGGTTGCCTGGTGTCCCACGTCCGATCTAGCCGCCATTGTCAATCATGACAACTCCATTGCACTTTGCCGTGATGGCGTATCACCGATATGGTCGTTACCAGCTCCCAACGAGTCTAAAGTCCTTTCTCTTGCTTGGAGTCCTCAAGGTAGCTCCTTCATTACCATCGAATGCACTCTTTTAACGTGGTTTCGCGTAGGCAACGAATTCGTGGTTGGATTAGCCGACGGCACAGTAACACGCTTTGACGTCAGATCATATAAACCCAAATGTACAACTTGTTGGCCATCAGCATCTTCAGTACTTGATAATAATGTCAGCAATAGCAGCATAACGGCACTTTGCTGGGTGAATTATGCTCGGCATAACGCTCAGGACATGTATCTTGTAAGCATGGATATTTCCTATGGACCTTGTATCATCATCACTCACAAGCATGTGTGTTAGCATGGATTTGATCCTAGTGTTCTCGATTTCACACAAGTGCTACCAGCACTCTCTATGGAACCACCAGATGAACCAGTGTAGGTACCAGCATCTTATCATATTGTATTGGTCAAATTATACTTACACGTGTGTAACATAGCCCATTATTACCACTTCAGAGGATAAAGAAGCAACCATTCCCTGAACCACCAACAGATGATATGGATGACCAAACACTATTGCTGATTGGTGATGAAGAAGGATATATACATATCTGGTATGCATAACATGAGAAGGAAAAGGATCACCCATCTAATTATGATCTCCTTTAGTTTGAATGGCACTTACTACATAGGCTCATTCAGAACAACAAGCGAAGGATCAAAGGTAAAGGTATGGGCAGTATGGTTGTACCCATGGTTACTCACATCTGGTTACTTTAAGGATGTTTTTCCTCTGACAACAATTGACGCTTCTTCCAATGTATCCCAACTCGAAATCCTCTCGTACCGAAAAGCAACAGCCATTCATAAAGTCATATTCTCGACTCTTCAATGCGATTTACTTTGTCGTCGACGTACAGAGCTATGCAATATCGCCACCGAACACGGCCATGTTCTCTTTCTCTTACAGTATATCCGTCAAACTATCAATATCCTTGCAAAACACCATACAACTATTACCAGCCTTTCCAAGCAGAACGCTACAAAGATTTCAGATCTTTTGCTTTCTCGAAATGGTAAGTGAATTGGATCCCAAACAAGTTGTATTTTCTTAGCTGACATCTTTTTGAAACGTTAGAGCAGACAATTCCAATGCCAGAAATTGAGCTTCTTGGTCTTATTGCTACAGGAAACCCTTGTGAAGCAGTTTATGAATACTTTACACAATTGCTTTCAGACCAGGTATATCAAAACAATATATGATCAACATCATGGGCCTAATCTTATTTGCATAGCAACTAAAACGCTGGGAAGAACGATCAACACATAGCTATAGTTGTTCTCAGTTGATCGTATGCGAATATTTACAGCCAGCTTGTGAGCGACTTCTCTTACATCTTGATACACTTTATGGATATAGTTTATGGTACGTATCATGCCATCCTGTGGGGGTACTACTGAGCTAAATAGGAGATGTAGGACTGAGCGATACAATGGATTACTTGATCCAGAAGCTGTGGATTTATGCATGAAGAGGACCAAGAAATTGATGCAGTCGTTGACACTTTATCTTGCCGATGTTACCAAAGACTCGGTGACATTCTCGGAATTCATCAAATGGATGTCAAATAGTAAGTGTTTTCTATAAAGTGTATTATATTTCTTACTTAGAACTGTAGGATTCTACAAGTTTGTTGCGGAGGGCAGTACAGAAGCAGAAATTATTCCTTACGATCCATGGCGTACTGTGGAACACATTCGCAACTCCTTTGTATCTGATAGATTAGCACCTTACTTTACAACTTCATCAGGTATGATATTGATATCGTTGGAAACCAGGATTTTTATCTTATCGCTCTAATCGATCGAAAACAAGACCAGGAAAACCATTTCTCTGCTATGGTGGAAAGTGTATCTGCAGCATGTCGAACCATGTTGAAACAACCATCCATAACAATATCAGCAAACATAACAATGACCGAATCACAAACGTTACAATTGGAGTCGACCGGTGACGATGTATATATTGGGCGGTGTGCAGCATCCTGGATGGATGAGGATCAGGTACATCAGTTCACTTTACGAGAATCGTCCTCCCTTCTTCAAAGGCTGATCAATATCAATATCATAGGCCAAGCAACACTTTGCCCTTATACAACGCAATGATACATCAGGAGACAAAGGTAATATACAATAATAGCATGAAGCTATTTGGACTAGAGGAATAACTTGCACATTCGTTTAGTCATTCTAATCAAGAAGGATCTAAACAAGGTGGAACCAGCTGGCTATGCAGCGGTTGACCTTGGATATGGTCAAATCTCAGACTTTGAATTCTTGGACGTTGAAGAACTTGCATTGATATGTGCATACCCGACACAAGGTAATCCATCCATGGCTTGGTATGCCTATCGATAACTCATATCCATTTCCAGAATCTCTCCTCGCCACCATTGATTATAATGCTATGGAATATATCCCATTTCATGTACAACAAGCGCGCATTGAACAATTCCAAGAGGTAATGTAACCTTGTTTTATAATCCCATGTTGATAAGCACACTTATTTTTTTTCATTAGTGCCAGTTTTCAAGGTCGATGGAGCTCGAGAATACAAAGGATGCGGTGATAGGAGCCAACGGTCGTCCTCGACGACGCACTATTGGCGTATATAGAACAAATCGTAAATCATCTAGCTACTTTCTTGATGAATAACACTTGTAACATAACTTGTAATGCGTGGTCTCCCATGCCAAATGATCTGATGAAACGTGTTTTGTTTGTTGCTGATAAAAACATTCCCTGTGAGTGAAATGACATTGACCCTTGTTTGTGGCAGGCTGCATTATTGGATTTCATCAAAGCGCCGCCATAATAGCACCCAGATGGTCCACTTGGAGTCACCTCGTCCAATAGAGTTGGGAACTCTTTTGCTTGCTGCTTTCTGTTTACAACCCTAATCGCAACATGAATCTGTTTCGTCTCGTTGCCGATTTGATGCATTTGGCGTCTATTATTATACTGCTGTTGAAGATAAGGCAGTCGCGTTCCTGTGTTGGTGAGTATCCTCTACGTGGTTGGGCTCTTTATGCTCTAACACCCTTTATGTGTGTATGTAGGCATTTCGTTCAAGTCGCAATTGCTTTATTCTGTCGTCTTTTTGACGCGTTATTTGGACCTGTTCTTCAAGTTCCATTCATTATACAACACTTGCATGAAGATCTTTTTTATTTCATCCTCTCTTTATATCCTTTATCTTATGAAGTTCAAGTATAAGGCGACCTATGATGCCAACCTGGATACGTTTCGAATCGAATATCTTTTAGGTGGATCAGCAGTGATGGGACTTGCATTGCCTTATGAATATAGCGTAGTCGAGGTATGCATATTATGCAGCAATTTTGAAAGTGTGGGTGAATCTCACTATTCCTATCCAGATCTTGTGGTCATTCTCCATTTGGCTTGAATCAGTGGCCATTCTACCTCAGCTCTTTATGCTACAGAGAACGGGTGAAGCCGAAACAATCACTACTCATTATCTATTTGCCTTGGGAGCTTATCGTGGTTTATATCTATTGAATTGGGTGTACCGATACATCACTGAGGATTATACGGATTGGATCGCTTGGGTTGCTGGTCTCTTACAAACGGCTTTGTACAGCGACTTCTTTTATATTTATTATACCAGGTATAGTTTATATACTATGAAGAGAAGGGATCAGGTA
This sequence comes from Lichtheimia hyalospora FSU 10163, assembly GCA_025094155.1. Lineage (NCBI taxonomy): Eukaryota > Fungi > Mucoromycota > Mucoromycetes > Mucorales > Lichtheimiaceae > Lichtheimia > Lichtheimia hyalospora. The sequence goes on from PTRB01000010.1 coordinate 75,940, forward strand.
CTCATACAACCTTTCAATCATTAGAGTACTCAAGGGCAGAAAATTTGAATTGCCAAAGTAAGCGTGTTTGATAAGTTTAGTATATGATGAGACTGACGTATGATTGTTATGAATAGAATGGTTTAGTTGGTTATAATAAAGTTGTGTATATACATTTATTGGTTGAATGCATCTCTTGTGTACAATGAAAAGGGGAGAGGGGAATGATCACTAGGATGATGACTGTTCCAATTTCTGTTTCTTTCTTGCCAAGTAACGTTCACGTGCACTCATGGCAGATTCATCCGTAGTACGCTTAGCAGCTGCTTTCTCAGCCATTTCCTTTTGCTTGCGTTCTTCTTCTTCACGTTCCTTTGCCTTGCTTTCCATCATTTGTTGTTCGATTTCTCGACTGTATCGTTCACGTTCTGCTTGATCACCACCACCACGACGCTTAGCTTCATATTCCTCCACCTTCTTTCGCTTATATTCATCATATTCACGTTGTCGTTCTTGAGCACCTTTATCTGCAAGTGATCCAAGTGATCCAAACTTTGGTCGTACGTTTAAACCAGCACCCAACAATTGTCGTCGATCCACAATTTCATTATTGTCATTGAGCATAACATCCTTTCCTTCACGACGCGCTTGTTGTGCCAATTCAGCATCCAATACTTGTTTCATCTCGGCTTCTGACTTGGATTTCGATCCTTTATGCATCTTTAGATATTGTTCAAATTCCTGTCGTTCGTTGCCTTTCTCATTCAATAATTGTCGATAGAATGAAGTCATCTTTTTCTTCTTGTTGGCTTCCTCTATTGATACAAGTTAGTTACATAATCATCTTTTGAATAAAAAAAATGTTTGTTTACCTTCACGACGCTTTTCTTCTTCCTCAATACGCTTCAATTCTTCTTTTTGCTTTTTGAATCTAAATATATTACACAATATCAATATGGCTGATCACGCATTCTTCCTTTCTTTACTTACGCTTCAGTCATAAAAACTTCTTTATCGGCATACATCTCTCCTTCTGCTTCACGTTCACGTGCAATCTTCTTTTCTTCAGCCATCAATCGATCCTTCTTGCGTGTCTCGGCTGCTTCCAAAAATGCCTTGATGTATTTGGGCTAGAATGCACATGTCAGATACGTTCACGCAGTAGTACTAATGCCATTGTATTACCTTCTTGGTATCCACTCCTTTTTGGGCTTCTCGTTTTAAACGTTCAGCTTCTTTTAGATCATCGTAAACAGCATCATAGTCGAAAATGTTGGCATCCTCTTCCAGTGCTTTCGCATGTTGCTCGGCCACCTTTTTGTTCACTCTGGTAGATTCCCCAAGTTGCTGATTCACTTTGGCACGGTGTTGCTTTTTGGCATTCTGTGGTTGTTGTTGCTGTTCATCCTCTTGCTCATCGTCGTCGTCTTCTTGACCCAATTGATTGCGTCGACTAAACATTGGCCGAGCTTGGGCTTTCTTGCGAACATTAAGGCCGAATTTCATTTGTGTAGAGGACTTGGTCGAAAAGAAAGATGGAATGATAAGGCTCCGCATAGTGGCTCTCTTAAATTCGTCCCCTCCTCCCCTTACATCAATCGCATAGCATCCATGTCCTTCATTCTATTATATCATTTCATAGTAAATAACCAAAGTGATCGTTAATGCATATAATTAATTCATTCATGTGATCATTTAAAGATAAACGATTCGCTTTGTAGACGTTGCCATAGCAACAGTGTTCCTCAAATAGTTATACTTGGGTTCATTATCATCTTTCGACTCTAAAGTGGTCTGTAATCACTCCCTATTATTCTTTTTTGTCACGTGGATTTATTCTGTGATATGCTTGGAACAATGTGGAAGAGGATGTGAAGTATAGAGAGAGAGGATCGATTATCTACGATTAGCAAGTAGGATGTTTTATACAGTTTTATAAGGTCAAAGGATGACTGTATCGTTCAGTAGAGCTCCTTGTTATAGATACCAAGCGCCATACGTTGTCGAATAAGGACCATATCATCTTGGGAGAACTCGAATTTCTGTTGTCGTGATAAGCGCTCAGCATATGTGCAGGTGAACACACCACAATCTGACATGTTCTTTTGATGAGGAATATCCTACAAATTCAATCAATATCGTTTCCACTGTTATCATTGTAAACTAACCTTAGGTGCATGCATTGTCCATCCTGAACTGTCAAATGGTGTCCCCTTCTTATCTTTATGTTCTTGTGATAGGTACTTCAACAAGAGCTAAAGAAAGTGTAAGCAATCCTCCAATTCAACCAACAAGAAAGCATTTACCTCGAGAGTTGCACCATGACCACCACCCATTGAATCATATACTGTGATAGTTTTCTGGTTCATGTCAATGACGCCCAATGTCCAATGATAGGAATAATTGATGGGTATAAACACCAAGTCTTTGGCAAAGATATCGACTCGTTTCGTCCATCGTCGTACTTTTTGATAGCCATGTCCTCTCAAGGTTGAACAGAAGAAGGTGCTAAAGCAGTGAACGCTGGGTAAACTTGATCCGGCTTGACTGGCTCGATCCATGATTAAATCCATATAGAAATTGATAATCTTGGAAGTAGATTGCTGTTAGGATAAAATGATTTTTCTCAACAAAGGGCACAGTTACCTCGTCATTAAGCCAGGTCTCCGGATGTAACTTTACAATATCCTTGTATTCCACCACAGCATTTTTATGTTTTGCAACGACACCTTGCTTTCCTGAATATAAGAGATCATCGACCTATGGCATGTAAATCAGTTATGCAATATATCATGTCGCTCCTCTCACCACACATACCAGTGCTTCTTCTTCATCTGTCAAGGCCACTAAGCCCTTTGGAATAGGAATCGCCGTCTTTTCATAGAGATCGTCGAGATCAAGTGCACCGGGAGCTCTCAAGATATCCTGTGCATATATAAAGTTAGATTCATTGTGGTAAAAGTATCTTTGCATGCTTACATTCTGCGCTTTAAGGAATTCTTTTCGGGATTCAATCCGCTATTCACATCATATGTTAGTGTATACAGGATATCATTCATGTCATGTCATGCTGCTTACTTCAAAGTCGAATTTAGCTTGTAACGTCTTTGTTACCGGAGTTTCACGATTAATGTCGAGTGCTTGCAGGTCATCCAATAATGAATCCACACTGTCCACTTTGCTCGCTGATCCATTGTCGTTTTTGGATATATGCTCATTGTCACCTTCATCTTCTTCGTCAGAACTGATGACAATCACGTCGTCGTTATCATTGTTGTTCTTGGAATGATGTGGAAGTTGATACATGGTCTGACAAAGTTCTTTAACTCGTTTCTTGTTCCAAAAATCGGTGGAAGAATAATAGTCTTTGCGAATCCCAACGATTAACACATAATGTTGCGTTCAATGTGTAAAGTCAAGTACCCGCGTCTGAAGCAAAACTAAGTCGCATGGCTTTAAAAAACTGTTGTTAGTAATGCGTTGTAGTTGGACTCAATGAGTAAATAGATGCTTACAGTGTGAACGGATACCAGCTATTCCAATAAAGTAAACAACCCAGTATTAGCAATGAACAAGGAATGCTTGAGCATACTCACATTCTCGGCTTGTTTTTTGACTCTTTTGAGTGGAATGGACGTAATCCAAAGAGGAAGCACGAGCCAATTGTTTCATAGGGAAAAGGAAAGAGAGAGAGAGAAAGCAAAATGAGTTCTGTCAAATTGATCGGGACTTGTGCAATCATGCACTTTACACACTAATGAGCAGTCCAAAATAAAGTAGTACAGTGATAGATGGCAAAAAGGATTCTAGCGGTTGGTTCTATTTGAACATTGTAAAGATAGAAAAGATACAGAATGAGAAAGAGGAGGATATACATGCACTAATGAAAGAATGGGATAAAGATATACAAGCAAAAGTAGGGAATAAGATGTGTGTGATATGTGTGGGGAAAAGAAGGATGGTTGATGAATGAGAGATAATCTAGTTGCAAAGAATGGCTTCAATTTTTTCACGGCATTCATCATCAACAACAGGAAGTTCCATTTGTCGAACAATACGCTCCTTGATCTGCTGTCGGTAATGCTGTAATGAATCATCCTTTGTGTTTGATAAGCGACGATACACATGCAAATGAACAGCCAAAGTGGACAAGTGCAATAAATCAGCTTCCTGGTTTCCATGCAAATCAGCGGGTGCCAAGTAAGCAATACAATCAGAGGATGCGTTACGGTCTGCGAGAGCCTGCTCCAGATGGTTAGCACATGCTTGGTTGTTGTTGTTGTACTCATTAGCTGCTTGCACAAAGTGATAAATGGATCGACAATGTCGTTTGAGCAACACAGAGGATGGGCATTGTTCATCCTTATCGATCAATGCATGCAAAAATTCAAGACTGTTCAAAGGGGCTGAACCGTTTCCGAGGCACTTGCCAAGGTGTGTCCACCAGGCAATCATGGCAGGCACATCCTTTGTGCTGAACATGTCAAAGGATTCACTGTTGGCTTCTGAAAGCATCCACTGGATATACATGGTTTGCAGCTTGTCAAGTGCTAACCAATATTCATTCCAATCAAGAGGTGTCACGAGATAAGGCAGCACATATGAATAAAATACACTAGGGCAAGTACAGTTCGAGGTACGATTCACAAGCATCGACATGATTTGCTGTGGTGGATGGCTACTTGCAAGCTTATCTGAATAGCGGTTGGGCCCAAAGACAAGTCGAAGTTGAATAGCAGCAGTAATATTGACACGCGCTGTGGTTCGATCAGTAACGAGACGAGGATCACGTTCAAGCAAATGGATACGAGATAACATGGCAGCACATGAACGAACAAGTTGAAGCTTGGTCACCGATGGTTCGGCTATATAAGATGCATATTGAGTATTGCTATCAACAATACAATAAATTGTAGATTCTTACCTCCAAGACACTGCATTTCACTTAATCGTGTCCATGCTGCAGCTTTAGTGAGCTCACTTTCAGTGACATGTGGTGTTGCGAATAGGGAACGATAAAAAGGAAGAAATGCCAACATATCGTAAAATGTTTGCAGAACCAATACCAAAGGAGATTGAGATAAAGGTGCATGGTCGATCATGGTGTCGTAAAGTTGATGCCATGATGATACTACTTCAGATGCATAATGATGGTGTGCCTGATGGCACTTCTTGCTAGTGCGTCGAGAAACACGGTTGAGCCATGGAAGGACGATGAGATAAATGAAGCCAAAAGTGTAAACAGCGATCTGCAGCCAAGTCCTACATGCACCAGCAGTGTTAATCACAACAATGCTTAAACAAATAATGCAGAGTATAAACATACCATGTGCTCAAGCTGAGAAATTGAGAGGGTGTAGATGAATGGTTGAAGTTGGTTGTGTTGGAAAATGGAATGCGTGATGTATGTGGATAATGGTGACCAGATGTTGTATGAGCTTGTGCATTGTCGGATGAGCTGAAAGGGGATGTTGAGAAAAAGGCAACACACATGTACATTGCCATAAACATTTGATTTGGCCCCTGATCCTTGCTTGCAGCTTTGTTCTTCTTGGCATCTTGTTCTGACTTCTTTCTTCGACGATAAGGTCGACGTTCACGCTTGGGTAATAACTGTGCAAGAGCTGCACGTTGAGCTGCACGTTCTTTCAGTAATTCTTGACGCTGTACTTGTTCCCGCATACGAGCTTCCTTGCGTTCACGAGCAAGACGTTCTTGCTCTTGTTGTTGAAACTCGCGTTTTCTTGCTAGAAATTCATTAAGTACTTGTTGTCCACCAGGCATTTGTCCAATAATATGTTGCAGGATTTGGTTTTCGCGATTGGCGAGATCATTGTTGCGTCTCAAGAATAAAATGTACTCGGTTGCTTTGCGTAAAATCGTTGCCTTGTTGAGCTTTTTTGCTACTTCGATACCATCAACAATCTCTTGTTCACCAGAGTCATCATCAGATTCATCATCATCGTTCTTCTCGCCAACTTTGGCCTTGTAAAGTGCAGGTACGACATTCTTGAGATCATTGATACGATCGTTGATGTTGGTTCGATAACGACGTTCAATAGCGTTATGTGCTACTTTCTTAATCTGCTGTGTTGGTTCCAATTGCCAGAATTCAGCATTACTGCTGGAGCGCTTACGACCAATGGTTGCATTGTTGTTGGTATCATCTATAAGGTTTAATGAGCCCATTTGTTACAAATTTTCTTTTTCAGCTAGAAAGCTTACCCCGCTCAATGGGTGGTGTTGGTGTTGTTGACTGCATACCATCTGGAACAGTGAATGCATTGATAGGTGGAATTTGCCAAGTAGATGTGGTGGATATGCCTGACGAGGAAGAAGGAGAAATAGTTGTAGGACCATCTGCAATGGGTGTGGCGGGAATAGCAATTCCAGGCATTTGGCCATTTAGCGAATATGGTTCACCAAAATATCCATCATAAATCCCTGTGGGAAAGAAACCAAAGGCTTTTTGTGCTTCAACATGTACATCATCTTGCATCAAGTGATCTGTGGGAGGTGATAATGTTGATGATGATGAAGGTGATGGAAAATGCTGTGAAGAGTGATCCCAGTCAAACATGTTTTCCAACTCGTCAAGTGAAAAATCGGATGCTGTTGCTTGTGGACCGGAAGGAGATGATCCCAATGAAAGCTGTGGTGAAAGATGATTGTCGAGTATGTTGGAAGGGCGTCGTTGTTCTTCGTTAGGACGCATTCCGAGATATGATTCGAATGTGTCTTCCATCATTCTTGGAGTGAATGGTGTAGAGAGATACAGTGTATATGTAGTGATAGAAAAAAGTTTACAGTTCGCAACAAAGATGATGTTCTGGACCTATATAATAGTTTTGTCGTTTGTGCATTGACATTTAACAGGCCACATTTGCTTCAGCATCTCTAACGAAAATGATTGGATAACTTGTACTCACCTCATTTTTTAAAACTCCAGTGCTCAGACCACGGGGCTTCCTCACGCCACTTTGCAAAAGCAATTGTTCCCCCGCATGTGAAAGTCGATGCATGTGTAATCCATCACTGTGCATACTTGCATATTAAGAAACATAATGTGCTAACCCAGATTTCATCTCGGTCGAAGGGGTAGCGAAAAAAGAAAAAAAGACCGCCCTGTCAAACTTACCGGACGATCCAAATTCAGGGGTTGGCGATTCAAACATAAGCAATGGAAACAACTGCCGAGTATGAGTCATTGAATAACCACAGGATCTTTTCTTCCTTCTTCGAAGGCAACCTTGTTTACTATTTGCTCAATTAAGCAGTTGAACGATTGGCTCAGTATTGGCCTTACCAATGGTGCCACCATGCTGACTGCGTAAAATTGTCAGTGTTATATGTGCGCCATTGTCTCGGATCCCCAAATCTGGATTTCCATTCCACTTGATCATATTATAACACTACAGACAATGGAAATGTAATTCTTTGTGTGCAACTGAGTACTAATGTTAATTAGAATCAACGTATTAATGCCCAAACTATTTCCGTAGTTACGGATGAAAGATTCTTTCAATGATGACTGCCACAACAACAAACAAATATACATCATGTTGTCCATGCATACATGTAAAGTCAAGAGAAGGTTATCGATGTATGATGCATTATGTAATTGCCAAGTGTTGCATCCATGATGGACTTGGCGACATATTAATGGCTCGTCATGTCTTTGGATATATGACTCATCCGACCCTTCTGTAAGATAACATAATCACGACGCTCGCTGTCATATGTATCTGATTTGACGGTTTGTAAATTCACACCCTGACTACACGTGCTTGTATGACAAAGAAACGCTTTGAATGAGTATAAATAACTTTCACATCGTCCCATATTTTTACACTGTCCCCGAACTTCATTCTATTGAGAAGCTTAAAACACACCAATATGTAGCATGGTCAACCAGCATGGTACAGAGAGAGATACCATCAACAGCATATAAGCTTACCGTCATTGTTGAGTGAACATTATTAATCGCTATGGCTATTTCAATCGTACCATGTGCATTCCAATATAACGCGTGTGTGATTTTGCAATCGATATCGATGTGCAAATATCGACGATATTCTACAAGTCATATTGGCTACTTAATGTTTCATTATGCGATGGTTCATGTGGGATCTACTCTGTAATCCACACGCACACACTACAAAATACCACTGTCAATCAACTAAGGTAGTGGTCGTTGAGCATTATCTGTGATGCTGGCATGCAAAGCGCTAATATTTATTAGGAGAATGCAATGACTTGAAAGCTTTAACAAATGCGTTGTGATGAATTTGCCACCTTATCATTCTGCAATTCAACCGGCGTATCCACTTGGTAAAGGAGGATGCAACTCATTACCAGTATTTTTTTTTTGCTTATTTGAAAGGATGCGCATATACCCAATTATACTTGGTGTAATAGCTCTTGGTATGTGAATTGAGCTATCGCCTCCTAAAGCGTTTCCTTGCAATAACGTCAATAAGGTGGTGGCAATTGGTGGTGCAAAATTAAGTCTTACACTTGTTGTTGCACCTGATGTTAGAGCTTTTCCAACTATGGTATCCAAGTTGCTGTCATTTGCTCTGCCGAAGCAATCATTGTTAGGTGCGCTGTGATCGGTGCGATCGCTATCGGCAAAATAAGTATTATGATGATCATTCTCGTAATCTTCCAAGTAGTACGTGTAAGCTGCAATTCCATTGGTGATTTGATCAAACGCCATAGAATGGGAATACTGTAAGGTGCCATAGAGATTGACTATGTGTGATGATATCTCAGAGTAAAGTGGATCGCTTAAATACATAGATAGTGTGTAATGTCGACAGTCGAGATAGATCAAGCAGTTGAGATTGTATCCAGGTTTCAATCATATTGGCTCAAGCAGAATACCAATTTTATTATCTACACCATGTCCAATGCACCACGTCAATTTCATATCGCCTTGGTGCATCGAGGGAAACGACCATCTCACTCACCTTGATACACATATGCATATGGACTTTGATCATGCGAACAATGAAAGGGGTGTGTGGTAGTGAAGAAATATTGTGCAGTATGATGATGCATGGCAATATCCTTTCTTGTGTGCACACAGACAAGAAAGAGTTGGATTCCGTACAATGAATCTGATGAAGCGATAGGGAGCTAGACCCAATATTTTATCAAAGAGCCAAGTTATGATGATTGCCCATGTATAAACAAGCAGTTGATGACATGCCAAATTGGGAAAATATCAACATCCCTCGAAATTTCACCATGGAATAGCCATTTTTCGATCATCGAACACTCCTTGTGTTCACATACATAAGCTCATTACAAAAGAGACTTGCCATTGTTAAGATAACTTTTATACACTTTATGGTGGTATAACATTATTGGATCCTATTGCGGACAATGCTAGAATCTCTACATTTGCAATGCACTATCGCAAAAACCAATATCGTGCCTGCTATCCTCCTTCTTAATAAACCCGATACAGGTGAAATTCGTAATGCACGCATTCGCAATAGCGTAATATAGGCGGCAAGTTCCAAGAAGCAATGATGTCGAATCTAAGCAAATGGAGTATCGCTAGATGTGTTTTCTAAAAGCACATTTTACTCATGTGTGGGTAGTATTATCCTGTAAACAAACTAGTTTTAGTGCATTTTAGATCGCCTAATGAGCTATACTATACATATTCTATTGGGTCCTAATGGTCAATAAAGATCAAAGACTGACATATCATGTGCATCGTGCAAGGGCCGATTGCAGATGTATTTTTATCTTCAGTATGACATAACGTGGATTTCATTCTATGCATAACACAGATACATCGGGTTTGCTAATACTGAAAATTCAATTCAAAACAAGCATTGCCTTGTTTCTGGAACTATGCATCCACGATCCTGGTATCAAGAATTCGTTCGATATCATTAGGATTGACCCTATGAAATCTACCATAGTAACACGTATAATCAATATCATTGTCATTATCATTATTATTGCTCAACACGTTGTAATGCCTTCAGTTCATGTCCATTGATTCGAAGGTGTGTAGCAACACGTGATCCTAGATCTTGTGTCTCAGATAATCGCATGGGACAAGGTCGTCATCAAGCTGATAAGTGAGAACCAAGCCGTTTGAGGTAGAATTTCCGAGCTTTTTGGAAATAATATTAAAAAGGATATGGTAGTGCCGTGCATGATGGCGTAAAGTCGACATTAATTGTGATATTATTTTGAGAAGGAGTAACATTCGGAAAGACACCGCTGACTTTACGAAACAGAAAAAAAAAGCATCCACCTTATTTAGGCACATTGATCTGTTCTCACATACCCAATAGCTATTATACCGCTCTCAATGCTAAACCCTGGATTATCATTGCCAGTGTATTATATACCATGATTCAACCCATTAATTTGTTGATATGAAATTCAAGCAGTAGATGATCCCTTATAGCTGACACCATAGTGAATTTTGATGAATTTAACAATAACAGCCCATCTATCTTACCCGACATGTACCAACCGGCAAAATGGATTGGAGATATGACCATGAATAACAACTTGTTTTGAAAACGCACAGCCACATAGCCCCGCTTGGGTAACACAATCGGGTACCTTGGGTGAATGACGCGACGCGAAACAAAGGGCGTTTTGGATTGTCGGACAAGATTGAAAAGGAAAACCTTTTTTTGGGTGCATAAGTCAAGTGAGAACCGCCACTTGCGTTTATTTTTAAAGCTTCCATCTATGAGAAAATATCTTCCTTTCTCTCTCTCTTCTATACTTTTCTCCCTTATCTCATGCGTTCAACAAAGTACCTGATCGCAGCTGCTTTGACTACATGCTTGCTGCTTTTGACAGCTATTTATCGCAGCCGCCCAGCTTCTTCGTTTCAGATCTGGGAATCATCTAGACGAAAACAAGTTGATGGTAGTGCACAAGATGAGAAATACATTACTTTTTATCCACACTCTGGTCTTCACAACCAACGACTGGCATTGTTGAACGCAATGGTGCTTGCCAAAGCACTAGATCGTACTTTAATCCTTCCCGAGATTAATATTGGACGAGGAGTATACTGGTGGCCATCTCCACAACTGGAACAAAAAATGAGCGATTGCCCTTCTCGACCTGTATTAGAACGCAAAGGTCTTTGCAGCGAATATCGTCATTATGTCCCTGTACCAGTATCAACCATCTTTGACCTAAGTGTCCTTGATAATGTCGGCATCAAGTATATCCAACGTGAAGATATGAGCACCAACTACTTTGCAGCTGAGTGGGGTGTTGAGTATGACGATCCCGAACATGTGTATCGTTTAAGTGATGACAGCCGATTTTCCTACCGTATTTTCGATGTCAAGCAAAGCAGCACTCAAGAATTGATGCAATTCCGATACCGTATTGATTTGGATGATTTGGCAGCACGATCTGAACGTTTCATGGTATTTGGTTCACTCTTTGCTACACCACGCCTTGTTCTTGAACGAGACGATTTGTATTGGTTACGAGAATACTTGGCAAGCGAGATGGGTTTTGGTCATCCAACTGTTATTCAACAAACTCTCAATGTTGTTTCATTACTCGGTGGTCCTGGCGAATATGCAAGTGTGCATTTACGTACTGGTGATGGCGTCTTCAAGGCTACCATGGCATACACTATGGATAAAGTCCGTGAACAATTGGCACAAGTAAATGCAGGCACTCATCGTATGCATCATCAGCATGAATATGAGCTTATCGATCGGTTACAAGGCTTGGCACAAGAAGGACAATACGACACTATGCTCAATGAATGTGTCGCTTTACAGCATGATAGAACGCTATTGCATCCACGATTAAGACTTATCTTTATGGCGACAGATACAGCTCAGCCCCGTCACACTGTACCCCATTTGTTTGAGGAATTTGTGTGCATGTTCACGTTATCTGATTTCTCTCAAGCCATTGACATTGCCATGACATCGTCGGATAGCTATGGACCTTTGCTATTGCCATTGATTGATGCAGAGATTGCAGCACATGGATCATTCTTTGTAGGTACTCGTAAGAGTACATTTTCAAAGTATATCCAATATCGTAATCGGCGTTTCCTGGCATACTATCCTCAGGTCAATGCTGCTTAAATCTTTCTCTACGATCCATCCTATTCTTCTCATCCTTTTGTATCATATTAACCACACCATCCCCTTCATCTTATTTTACATATTACTGCATTTCTTCAATTCCACATGTATCATGCATCATCTCTTGTAGCTGTTTTTGGTTGTAACTTTATCCTTTGACAAATACAGTATAAAGATTTCTCTCTTATCCGTGTCACCAAGCACAGACGTTACACTGCCACTTGGATGCTGCATCTTTTGTTTTTTCTCCTCCGAAAGCTGAGCCCTTTGATGATGTAGTTGCACATGGGAGAAAACTGTGTGCACGTATGGTCAAGGGAAAACAACGATTTCCATAAAGATTCGATCGAAAGCACATCATCATGATGTGTATCACACTTTGCGTAATCCGAGAATAAATCTATAACTGTATCATGGCTACGTCGCACATTAGGCTTTCCGCAGCTTAGGCTGAAGGATAAAAAAGAAAGAACTCCATTTTTAGCCCTACATAACCAAAGCCATGGGACACATGCATACGGCTGATGACCATCATGCAGTGTTCTTTTTGCATACAAAAGGTTCGCATGCATCATTATCACGGGTTGATTATATCTATATGGATATAAAACAAACATGTCGTGGAATTAAGATGCATCTTGCAAACAAATTATCGGCATTGAATGATCAACATCTTTCATCCGTTTTCCCAATGCTAGAATAATCAAGAGTATAAGAGTGATTGCACTTTGTATTGAATACTTTTCAGTTCAAGGTTGATATATAAAGAGGGGTCTGGGGCATGGGATATATAAAAAGTTAGATTGTGGGAATACATGAGCCTAATACTACTTCATCCGTGCCTGCGGCGGAGCACTGGTCAAGGCAATAGCCGATCGACTTGCTAATGGTGATACACCAACAGCATTCCCTTGTTTCTTCATCTTCATCATATTAGCATATGTGCGTACAAAGTCTTTGGATGAAGTAAGGTCGGCGTGGTATAGGCTTTTGATCATGCCACTATCTTGCATAACCAAATTGAATTCTTTGGGTACCTACAAGTCATGTTGGTGTCAGCTAGAATGACGAGACCTTCTCAGCCTAATCACACCTACCATAATGAACTCGGCTTGGTATTTGATGAGTAAATGCACCACCTTAATCTCATCCACTGGTAATCGGTATCGGTGTGGCATTGTCGGCGGTGCGTAGAATACACCGGGTGTCAGTACTACTGCAAGGTTGTGAATATCCATCAGATTCTTGGCATTGAACGATGCAACATGGTTGAGGAATAAAAACAGCAACTGCATGAAATCTCGATTTGGCTTGGGCAACATGCAACATGCAAGGTGTAACACTGCTTTGGTTTCTTGCTCAGTTTCCATCTCTATGATGTGAATTTAGTTTGTAAGCAATTGCACAAGGCGTATAGTTGAATACATACGTAAACTGGAAAGGAAAAGATCGTATAGCCTGAATGTCAATAAAGGTTCTGGCATATCTCGAATAAATCGTTTCAACAAAGCAGCCAGTTGGATGGATGATGATATTTGCATGAGCTGTTCGAAATAGGGTTCACCCCTGTCGACACTTTGTGACATTTCTCGTACTTCACGGATGTTGCCATTTTTGCGAAAGATGCCTTCCACAGCCAAATCTATAAATGTAGAATATCAATGAATGCATAAGGAAAAAGTCAAGTTATTACCTTGATGCAATAAAGCCAAGATGCAGTCCTGCACAATGATCGGAGCCATGACATTCTCGGAAATGTATGCAGCCATTGTAGGGTAGTGGGTGGTCACATATTGTAATGCAGTTGCACGCGTTGATTGGTCTTTAGGATGGTGTCGTTGTTTGGCTGCCAAGCTTGACAAGGATACTCCAAAGACACGAGTGTTATTATTATTGTTGTTGTTGGTATGTTGGGTTGAACTGCTGCTAGTAGAAGGCGTTGTAAGCATCCAATCTGTTGGTGAATATTGTCGTGCAGAACGAAAATGAAGCTTGACTTTTCCCCATAATGATTCCTTTCGTGGTTCAACGAGAGCTAATAATTCTTCGATTTCAAAGTAACCACCGACATATTGTTCAACATAGAGTGCTGCCAAGTTTCTTAACAAGAAATCTTGAAGATCTGAAACATCGACAAGCCAGTGCATTGCGTCTTCGTTTTTACAGCTATTAAGACAATGATGGCGTTGTAGTGTGGCAACTGTAGGTTTATCATGTAAACGTTGTTGCTGAGCAGGAAGGGTGCTACTTGTATGATTACGAGTACCACGACCTGTGCTCAGCGCTCTGCGTAGCGTGTTGTAACCAAATTTACTCGTAGGTGACGAAGATGGTGATGTTGGACTTATGGATTCACTTGATGGCTGATGTATCGTTAGAGCACGTCGTGGTGTTGGTGGGTTGCCAATGGTATGTGGTGAATCGGCTTGAGTTGATTTCATTCTCTTTACGTTGGACCAATATATTGTACCAGTTTGTTGTTGTTGGGGCTGAGCAGTTTGCTGCATTGTAGTAGTATTGGTAGTGTCAACTGTCAATGGTCGAAAAGAAGCAGGAGAAGAAGAAGGTGGCTGTTGTCGATTTTGAGAAAGCTTTGTTTTTTCATCCACGGCATGCTGCATCTTCTTTGGTCCGGTTTTGCCTATATTCAATTATTACACGACGACATTGATCAGGCTTGATGCATTGATGAAATTTCCTTTTGTGCCCTGACCTGTGGCCAATATCGTAGTTGTTTGTTGTTCCACACGAGCAAGTGCAACACGCAACAAGTGCATGCATTGTTCCAACTGTGAAACCGGGATGAGCTGGGTTTGTTGCATAATGTGCTTTGGTCTATTACGCGGGTCAACAGTACATTGATCGCAAAGTAGTAACATATCAACTTGACCAGATTGCTCTGTATGATAACCAATACGTGCTTGACGTGGTTGTTGGATTTGTTGTTTACATGCACCACATACTAAACAATTCAAATGCCAAGATCCTACACCATGACGAAGACATGGATCCAATATAACCTTCTGGCAATATCGACACTTGTCATCTTGTTCTGAGATGGAATGAGTACTGGTCTCTGGAAATGGTGATTCTTTAAATAAATATCGACCTGGCATCCATGCACTGTGTTTCTTCAAATCGCTAAATGGTTGAAGAAAGGTAGACAATGCGTTCTTGACATCTGAATTCTGATCCTACATATGTAAATAGGTGTGTGCGCTTGTTTAATGTAAGGCCCTGTAAAATAAACATTACCCCCTTCAAAACTGTATGCATAATATTGTCATGCATGATTGTCACACACCACTTTCCCCTTGCTTTTAGATAACTTACCAGCTCTAACGCTTCAACCAAGCCATCATGTAATAAGATCTTGAGACTATGTGCCAGGCTACCAACGAAGTCAAACACCTTTTTGCCAAACACTTGTCGTTCCTCGTCAGTTTTTTGCTTGTCGAAAAGCTGAAATAACTGGATTATTTGAGATCCGATCAATCGAGTCCACTTGTTACACTCAGGTACTGTATCCGATCAATATACAATGTTAGCATGTGTCAATGTTGATATGCTTTACAAGCATCACCTTTTTGATTACTAAGATCATGTTGGGTATACAAGGCGTGGATTGATTGATGTGCAGTGAATAACGCGCGTAAATGCCATGCTAGTTGACGTGCCATGGTAACTGATTCGTTAGAGGAGCCAGCAGTGATATGCAATCCAAGATCATAGATGTATGTTGCTAGGGAATCTTCAAATGCATGCAATTCGTTCCATACTTGTTTCCGTGTTGTTTCCATGGCTGTTTGTAGAGTGATAAGCTCAGCTGGGTTCATTGTCAAGAATTCATCTGCAAGTCATCTGAGTTAGCATTCATTCAAACTGCTATAAGAAAAGTGCTTACCATGATGGTCATAGCGAGGATCAACAAGCTTGACTTGCCAGTACTAGAGATAGAAAGATATGAGCGTGATTACTTGGATTGGTGTAATAGATATTTACCTTGTAAATCTTGAAACATTCATAATGCCATAAACGACCCTGCTCAGAATCATCTTCGACAGGCTTATCCAATACAGCTTGATTGCACCCAACGCATGCTGTGCCACGTAATAGTGAATAGTGATATCGACAATAGGATTTTCCATCGTATGTGAATGAGTTGTTCTTTTCCTCAAATGGCTCGTGACTTTGTTGTCTTTGTCCTTTGTTGATCATTTTCCAATTGCCATTACTGGTAAAGGAGGATTGACTGGAGGAGGAGCTAGATGCACGTTTGGCTAAAAGACAACCAGGACATTGTATGCATTGTTGATGATATTTCAATCCATTCATCCATTCGACTAGTGTATCAGCTTGAAAGCGTTCATTGCAATGGGCGCATTGTGTGTGAATATAATAATGCTTTTCACAAACAATCGATGGTTGATTTCCTCGTTCGATCGCATAGTATCTGCTGGTCACTGACGTATGACAATCCTATAAATATGGGTAAGCTCCTGATGGATCATCTTGTGGGTCATCATCCCCCATATAATCTTTCCTCCCCCTTTTCATGGTCCAAGCTCTGTTTCTGACATTATCGTATATTCCCTTTCTTTTTCTTTTCAATATGAGAAGCAGGGACTGACCATGCAACCCTTTCCCCCACACACATGCTGCATCCATAAAGTTTAAGATACTTGCTTCACAAACAAAACATTGATAATGGTATAAGCGTCCTAGTGCGTTGATATGCTTGCGGTCGCTATGTGTGCAGGGTTGATCACAGGCATAGCAGTAATGCTGAGTTGGCGTGCCTGTTGAAGTACCGGTACTTGAAGCCCGTCGAGATTGCAGAATGTGCGATTGTCGCATTAGTACTCGTGGTTGTGAATGTCGTTTATTGTCATTAGTCCGTAACAGTGGCGTTGATATTGGATCCTTTCGTGTTGTTGTATTGTTCATTCTTTCTTTTGGTTGTGCGGGTGGGTGGGTTGAATATAATGTGCGTGTGTTGCTGGTGCCTGTGTTATGCCGACAAGGGTAAAAAAAATTAAAGATAAAAGGGGTTGAAGCCACAATAAAGATAAGATAGAGAGAGTGTGGATAAAAGTAAAGGAAAACAAAAAAGTGGAAAAGAAAGAGAAAAGAGAAAGAGATGTATGACCAAGAGAGTAAGTAAAAAAAAGGAGCTGCGTCTGTATACACATACACACACACACACACTACCACCAACATATGTGAGACAACCATATCATGGTAACTCTTATGAAGAATAAGATGAAATGGGGGGAATCGAATATTTTACTCTTGGAGAGCCACAATCACTCATATTTTTAGCTAATTCTAGCCTGTGTTGGTGGTCGATTTGTGCCAACGTTCAGCGTACTTGATTGCATGTTCATGCCAATGGCGGGTCTAGTCGTAATCCATCATGTGAGATAAAAAAGCATCCTTTCGCCTTAACATATCAAGCTTACCGTATTTGTGATTGCCCGATCCCGTGTCAATGTCGCGATGCTATCCTCGTCAAGTACCCAATTCCGCTTCCGTCGAGCTGGTCGTCTTTTTCTACGAGCATGGATAATAGCTTGTTCTTCACGACACATGGCTCGGATGGCAGGTATATAATCTGGCATAACATTACTTCGGACCGGATTAGCTGCTAATCGCCAGTTTAGTAATCGCATGGATGCATCACTGCATTCGTGGAAAGTAGTTGTTCTATATTTGACCATCCATGGGTTACTCTATGGCTGCGCCGATTTTGCATGACCCCGCCAAAGTACATACCGAATGTCACACAATTCTCCCCATGTGGCGGCACCTTGTCGGATTTCTTGTTGCCATTTACGATTTTTCAATCTCTTATTGCTGAGCGTCATGATGGTTGAACCCAAGTCTTGCAACGCCGCATCTGCATGTTCACTCGTACAAAGTGACCCAGAATATCCCGCTAGTTGATCACTATTCACTTGTTGTAGTCCCTGCAGATAAAAAAAAACATTTAATTTCATGTACATAAAAAACGTCATCTTATTCACACTTACTGGTTCATGCGTTGGATAAATGTAAGAGTCCACAAAACACGCAGTATCCAAGGCACGCATAACACCTTTGATGTCATTTGCCCACATGGCTTCTGCAATGTTGTTAGCCTTGGGCTTGATATGGTTGATCTTGTCCGTATATAGTTGGCTGAGTAATGGCATATCAATCTTATTCCAGAAATCATCCTTTGAGAATTCTCCCATGTTGCCATTGTCGTCAAGATCCATGTACTGAGCAAATACTCGAGGACAAGTAATAAAGGTTCTTTGTTTCTTGTTACTATGCGTTTCAGGAACAGTGACATCAGGTTGCTTGCACCAAACTTCAAGTGTTTGTATCAGTTGACGTAAATCATTTCCAATCGATGCGATAAGATGTACAAGGTCAAATGGATCAATGATGTATCCTTCCTTCAGGCACAATAATTGCAGATAAGGTGCGAGTATCCTCCGATGTTGTCCATGCACTCGGATTACTTTCTCGAATAAAAGTGATTCAGCTGGTATTAGATCATCATCTAAATGGAAATATGAAATCAGTTGGTTGGCATATCGCTTATCCAATAACAAATAATTTACCATTGCATGTAATAATGATCGGTCGTTTGCTTCTCTGTGCAAGGTCAATCACTGTAGACCAAAAGCCTTTATCTTCCTCGTATAATACATCGGCTTCTTCAATCAGAATCAAGCTCTGCTTTGGTGTACTCGGTTGCTGATCCTTCTTATCATCATTCTCTTCAACTTTGTCATCAATGTTCTTTTCATGGCTGGTATCAATAGGCTTGTCTTGGGGTTCATCCACTGCCATTGCTGTCTCCTGTTCGGATGGTATCGTTTTTGGAATCTTTGCAAAGTGATTCATGATAGATCCTTTGTTGTTCATTTGTTCCTGTTGAGTCTTTCTCTTTTTGGCTTTATACTTGCTTTGCTCTTCCTGCAATTGGCGTTTTTTGGTTTCGGCTTCAAACATTAGAGCAAGATTGGCGAATTGTTCCTTGGAAGAACCTTCTGCAAAGTTGACTTGATGGCTATCACTCATTTCCCCAACCGCTGAAAGAACATCTTTGCCTGATCGTCTCGAAGCTGCATTGATCTCGAATACATCAAATCCAATTTCATGTGCTGCTGTATAAATGCTCGCTGTTTTGCCAACACCATGTGGACCAACTATTAAAATCATGTTGCCCTTCTTCTTCTTTTCTCGCTTTTGTCTTCGTTTCCGAGAATCGCTCATGACGAAATCATCATCATCATCATTGCCGTGATCATCTTCCTCCATGCTGGATCCTTCATCTTCGGAATCACCAAGTGTCAGTTGTTCAAAATCCAATGATGGTGATTTGCTTTTGTCGACTTTGGCTCGTTTACTCTTGCTTTTCTGCTCCTCTTTGTTGGATCGAACTTTGCTTTGGTGTAACCATTCTGCTAAAAATGTATAGCATTTGGAATTCCCGAGAAGATTGGATACATGCTTGGGTCGATATTTATCTGGCCACGAAAGTTGTCGATGGGTATCCTTGTTATCATCGTCACCATTATCGTTGTTGTCCTTGAAGAGTGTTGTATACAAGTGATCACATGCCGGAATATTTCGCCAATCTTTGTATGTAGTATCCATCAATTGTTCCACCTTTTTTCGATTCAATGTCACAGTAGCCTTTGGTTGCTTATTCGATCCAATAAACGTATTGGGTGGAGATGAGTTTCTATGCATTGTCGTTCTCCAGGCACGCCTTTCAGTGAAATAAGCTGATCCTGATGTAATGAGGATATTGCGGATACGATCTTCAGGACGCTCTTTATCCGTATTCAATAAACGAGCTGCTTCCTTTGATGCAAAGTTGTTGTCATTGTCTAGTTGATGAATATGCCCACCTTGAAACAATGATTGATCAGGCCATACAGCAGGTCCTTTCTTAAATGGACGATAACAAGGGATGGGTGGAATGGTATCATCTTCTGGCTCGATCAATAAGCATCCATAAAAGTCGCGTAGTAATTGGTCCATGGGTGAAAGCTCCTGATCCTCCTTTGCTTGTTGACATTCTTCATGATGGATACGTTCCTTTAGTTCTTGTCGATATCGTGCATAGCGTTTGGCAGCTGTTGTTGAGCTCTCTGCTGGGAACGTTGATGTGGTTTTACTTGTTCGAGTCGGTTTGCTGTTTGGCAACTCGGGAGCTTTGGAGGGCTGATCGCTCTTATCCCCTGAAACCACGAGAGTTGCAGCTGGTGATGGTTTCAACGCATTGCTATCATTCTTGGAAGTCGACTTTAATGGACCACGTTTGGCAAAGAAAGGATGAACTTTGGGTGCATTGACAGCGTCAACGGTCATTGCAGGTGTCTATCTATGCTCGTCAACGGAAAAGGAAAGAGAGATAGCTCGACTTGATTTTCGCGACATAATGAACGCGTCGCCGCGCGTTAACCAATAATGCGACTCCACTGTCGTGTGGATCATTTATCCGAGAATTATGAATTGAAATGGGTCATCATTCATTGACATACTATCATGGCTATACATTTGCAAACACATTGAAAGCATAAGAATCTTAATTTGAGTTTTAAGTTAAGATATATCATTCACTTTGACCACGTCTAGTAGTGCACTATTGTACAACATGTATGCATAATGTGTGAATGACAAAGGTGTAAATCATATCGATCCTATCGTTGATTAAACATGTGTTGATTAAAACGATGAGCATTTTTAAACATAAGTAACATCATATAAAGAAACATTTGCTGAATGGGATAAAGAACAATGTTCATTGTCTAGAAATTTCGAACAATCTACAGAGATGTGAATGTGAACGCCCTGTAATTTCGTGTGATGGTGATGATTTATATTGTAAAACGATATAGAACAATGAGAGGGGGAACTTAGGCAGACTTGGCGATCTCTACATGAGCAAATAAACATGAATACATTGGATCCACATATTTTCATTGTTTATGACTTACTTTGGATATCGGCAACAGCCTGGTCCAAGATTTGTTGTTGAACCTTGGGGTCTTGGAGATCCTTTTGAACCTTCTCGATCAAGTAAGCAGCCAATTGCTTCTGCTCACGCTCACGAAGGCTGGCTTCATGACGAACCCACGAATCAAGAGTGCTCTTAACTTCTTGGGCAACAGCAACTTGTTGCTTAAGAGCGAAAGCTTCGGCTTCAACACGAGCAGTGTCGCGAGAGAGCTCAAAGAGAGACTTGGTGACATCAACAAGATCCTTCATTTGACCAGCTTCGTTAATGCGATCTTGGACAGCAGCCTTATGGTCTTGACGAGCCTTGTTCAAGATGTTCTTGATACGCTATATATACACAAACACATGTTCATATTAATGATCAATCCATATTGATTCAATATCCCTCATACATACGTTGATGTGATCTTCAGCCATGTTGACATAGGGCTCACGCAAGTACTTGAGAAGAACACCCAAGAAAGCACCAGTGCAGAGAAGGACAAGAGATTCTTCGTTAAAGACGTAGATCTCCTTGGAGATAAGGAAAGTAGCCAAACCAGTGCTCAAGGTAACGAAACCGGTCTTGGAAACAAGAGAGTTACCAGGAAGGGAGTCAATGATGCTGGCAGCCTTTTGCTTAGGCTCGACTAATAATTATCCATATACATTGTATCAGCCAATTGTCCATTCAATACCTATATGCAACTTACCCTCCTTGGGAGTGCTGTATGCACGGACACTATTATCCCAAAAGACAAACATATGCCATTCAGTATAAAGAAATGTTCAATTCGTGTATAAAAGTAACATTGACTTACGCAGCAGCACCAAGAGCTTGGCGTGAAGTAATGAAAGCAGGACGTGCGACGGCGGCAGCTGTATAAATAAATAGAGTCAATCTCTAATGGTCGCGTAACAACAAGAGTTCGATGGTGGTTCAAGAAGGGTTAATGCTTACCGGTAGCACCCTTGGTCAACAAACGGAAAGCCATTGCACTGAATAAAAAAGGAAATGCGTGTCAGCACTGTTGGATGAATCTAAAGGGGATGTGTGCCGACTTACACAAACGGAGAGGGGTAGTAAAAGAGTTGCGCTCACAGTGTTTTTTTCACCTCTACCTCGGCTGCCTTCAAAATTTTACGCACATTGAACCGGGGTGGGCTGTGATCACCCCAGTAGTCACGGATGCTGTCGGAAGCCACCATGTGCGGTACCTGACAGAGAGAATGACTATAGGCACCATAATAGAGCATTCTTTTATTCTTCTTGAAATATAATGAGATATCCTAAACTGCTCAAATCCACACAATGAAGCATATTCTCACTGGAATAAAGGGTCCACCTATATTTGGTATTACATGCATAACCAGCCTATAAATATAAAAGAATATCGTAATACCACACACATGTGAGAGTGGCAATTACTTGGATGACAATATTTGACACCTATAAGCACTTTCAGAGGAGTTGAACTGTACTCTTTGTGAAAGGTGTATGCATTTTGTTGGCGAGAGACTAGTAGATCAGCATTATGGTCTACAGCATGGTTCTTTGTTTTACCGATAGACATAATATCTCAATTCAATGACAAGTGTTGCAATGCTACCAAGGTCGTATCTACCGTGCTATTCACATATTGTAGAATGGAAAAAGAGAATGAAAAATGAGATGGGAATGGTTCATACTTTAAGTGTTTAAAAGGAAGATGTTATTGAACATGATCGATTAAAGGTATCGGGATGTTTCTAAGAAGACGGGTAGCACTGGTAGGTAGAAACCGTGTTTAAAGAATAAACAACTTGATGGAACTTGACGATAGCACTGAACAACTATTCGCTCTCAAGATGGACCCTGAACAACTATTCGCTCTCAAGATGGACCCATTGTCGAAAACGTGTATTTGCGTCAATAAAGTTGGTTGGGAATCACGTGCCCATATCAAGCTAAACTAGGAACTCTCCTTTACACACCTTTTTCTTTGTTTTCTAGGATATAAAACAGCTTCCCATTTTAATATTTCCTCACAACTCCACACCACCTTCACTCTTGCAAACCAGCTTTCCTTTATGTATCACTACACCATTCAACCAAGGCAACATTCAATGTCCACTCCATTGACATTACAACACAAAGCAAACTAGCCATTTACAAAGGAAACAGCTTTGAGTCGCAAACAACTAGAAACGTTAAACAACTTTATTATCAACCAGCAGGTTCAACACTCTAATGAGCACCGTCCGGCCATTATCAATACGAATACCCAGTCAGCTGCGTTAAAAGGCCCTTTGCGATAGCAAAAAGCTTTAGTGTAAACCCGTGGTTTTAAGTTTGAGACAATGCCTTGGTTTACCTGCCATTGGAGCTACTGCTGGAGGAAGCAACCATCATGACACCCTTATCCCTGATGGTGATGATGAAGATATACTTTTCAATATGGATGATGCGGAGATGGAGCTTGAAGATCCATTCTATGGTCGTGTCGATTCAGAAGAAGGTGGTCCGCTGCTCGGCTTATCCGCAAGTTTCAACATTGCAGTCTTTATCGTTACGATCTTAACAAGCTTGCTCTCATCTGCTTTAGTGTATATCTTCTATTAGCACCCCAACTTTGAGAAGTACTAATACAGTTACCAACACCCAAAAGCTTTCGACAACCCAATCACCATGAATACATGGATTATCTTTTTCAACACCTATTATCCCCACATTCTCATAAGACAAGTTATAGATTATACATTGTTTTATTGATCAATAAAGATTAAATAAGCGTTTGGCTGTTAGTTTCCTTGAATCAAAGACCCAAATACTTACAGGAATGACCGCCCAATCTCAGACACCTTCTGCATAAAATTGTGTGTTGTAACCATGACAATAAAAAAAGTGAGAAGTAAAACAACGAATTATTCCCAGATATAAGTACAGAAGGGATGCGAAGGAAAATTGTCGTTGATTATTGCCGTTGACACAATAGTTCGACTAACAAAGTCCCAAACCAAGGTTATTGAATCAATTTGTATTGCAAACTGTAGCATACTTCTTTACGCATTAATGGATGCGGACAACAAGGTAAACCACCATTGACACGGCTCATATTTGAAATCTAGTACCAGAAGTAATAAACTAATGTAATCTTCCATAAGGAAATGTCCTTCTTGTGATAAGACGCACAATGGTTAACACAAATGATAGTAAAATATGTCAATCGGCATAAAGGACTGTTCGCATCAACTGGGAAACTAGCGCCATTCACAAACTTGAATGAATAATAGCAAGTGTACTAGACTGTTCTTCGCTTGTGTGAAGCTTATATTATTAGTGTTTTGGCACTTCATAATGAATACACATCCAGTCGATTCATTCATTGTACCAACGTGCTTCCTACGCACGTTCATTGATAATTGCATGGAAGAAACAATATCTGGGTCGTCAGTATCTGTTACTATGATCACAAGGTCACACCAAATTTAAAGACAATGAATCAATGTTTATATAGTTCAAAGTTGGAAGAGGAATGCTTGATTGTAAAGGAATTTTCATTGTATCTTCCGCTTTCAATATCCTGAATATGGAAGTCATCATTATGTGATATGAGCCATGTATTATGATTAAAGGACCTTTTTTAGCTTTGAAAGTGAATCACGATAGCATGGAATATCTAACTTTAGCATAAAAATGCAGAAACCGAGGTACTGTATCAGCATTTCTAATAGTGCAATTGCTGGACATCGTATCTAGTTTCTTAAACGGGAAGCAAAGGATTGCATGAAACCTTAGAATGTGTAACTTTGATCAGATTATGTTCATGTTGGTAACAAAGCGATAACTTTAATGAAAAGCATTATAGGCATTGTACTGAATAGTATCATCGAATCGTATGTGTGTATTTGAAAGACCATATGGGATAATTCGTGATTGGGTATGAGAATGTAATTGACAACTATTTACAACCCTGACATATCAACACTTTCGGACTCTTCAAGACGCGTGCGCGATTTCCCTCCCTTCTTTTTCACTTGTATTCCTTTTCCGTACTATTGTTGTGCATAGCTTGCAATTGGTGTCATGGGGGACCAAGATGCCAAAAAGTTCAAGACGATCCGGAAGGCAGTAAGTAACTTGCAAGCACACCAGTGTTTGCCAATGACCAACATGAATGCTTTCAGGATCTGTTGAAAAACTGGCTCGTTGCATCAGCTGTCAATATTCTTGTCGACGATTCCAGCAATGAACACGACGATGCATCATACATTGCGCAACAAGCCCAAGCGAGAATCAAAGCCCATGGTGCTCTAAAGGAGATTCTATCAAAACGAACGCTACGATCTGGCAAGGTCATGTACGACGTCAAGTGGAATGACGGCACAAGAACACAGGTGAATACTCTAGTAATGCAGCGACCATGGGTATATATTTACCTAACGACTTTATGTGTGTCATGTAGGAAGGAATTCGCATGTTGCGTGAAGTAGATCTCGACATGTTGATGGGCTTCCACGAACCCCCTGATCTCGAAAACAGCAGCAGCAGCAGTAGCAGTGGAAGTGTTTATCAGGAAAGAACGCTTATGCGCAAGTCTATTGTGCAAGACTCGAACTCTGACATTGGCTCACTTGAATTGTCGAGTACTACCGATGAACAAGAAAGCTCTGAGGACGATCAACCAATTCGACGCCGAATCCGACCCATTCCTACTCGTAAGAGCCAACGATCAAGTATGAAAGAGAAGACGACACGACATTTCGATTTGACGGTACTACCTGTTACTCGGCATGGACCTATGGCAGCTATACGATTCTACACCAATCAAGCATTTGTTGAACGACATTGGATTGATTGTTTGAAATGTAAACAAAAAGGATATCCTAATGGACCACCTGATAATGGAAGAAAGAAACGAAGTGCAAATCAACGGCAACCTATGGATGATTTGTTCGAGATGACACTTGAAGAAGAAGTGACAATCCTAGGGCGACTTTTATTATGTATCACATGTACTGCAGCTGTTCATGAAGGTTGTCTTTCAGCACCACAAAAACGATTCTTGCGTGATTGTATCAAAAACGACAAAGAATGCACAGAATTTCAATGCGCTTTGTGCCTCTCAGTTGTAGCCAACAAAGCAGATTGCATTCCAGCTTGTGATGGTTGTCATCAAGTCCACAATATTGCTGATCTGAAACTGTTGCCAAAGCCAAAGACCACTATTGCTAGTCCAAGTTCGAGCTCAGAGCCACCTCTTAGTGATAAAGAAAGTCCAGCAGCAATTGCAACACCTCCTGATACCATCGATGATCATCCTACCGATTTTAATGGTCTTTTCCGATGCTCAGTTTGCAGACGTGCATTCCATGACAATTGTATACCAGCGGTTCCTGATGCCAACATGTTCGAAAGTGATAATAGTCTCAAAGGAGCAGATCAGCAAACCATCATACAAATGTGTTTGGAACAACAAAAGTGTACCGATTGTATCTATTTCAGCAAAAAGGTGGAGAAAATTGTGACATGGCGTATTGCAGGAGAACCAGCTGATAAGAGATATGATATCACATTCAATGATGCAGCAAAAGAGACCAAAGAATATCTCGTCAAATGGTTTGACACTTCATATTGCCATCTTACATGGGTGCCTGAAGAATGGATTATGCGGACAAGCAAGCAATTGTTCACCAGATATTGCGTGCGTGTCAAAAATCTCAGACACGCGGTTGAAGATGACCTGATCCCTAAAGCATGGAAGACCGTGGAAAGGATATTAACAGCAGTCGACAGATATGGCAGTACCATCACCAAGGCTCCAGCAAGTAGAGTCGATAAGATACTTGTCAAGTTTAATGATTTAACCTATGATGAAGGTAATAATTGGGAGATTGGGAATATACATTAGAGGCGGAGACTGATTTATGTTGCTATGTAGCTTGTTGGGATACACCACCACCTGAAGATTCAGATTTGTACTCGTTCTTTATCGATGCGTATAAGCAGTATTTGCATGCATGTACAGTGAAGCCACCTACAAAGATGAAACAGCGTGTCGAAGAAGTGCGCTATGCTGCAACCAGGGAGAATTATAGCCAGCATGAAATTAAGCAGCAGCCTAATTTTATTGCCGGAGGCACTTTACTACCACATCAACTGGATGGTCTCAAGTAAGTTGGAGAAATATTCGCTACATCATTATCTTATTAGTAACCAAGGTATTTAGTTGGCTCATTTACCAATGGGAAAGAAGTTCACCTTGTATTCTCGCAGATGATATGGGTCTTGGTAAGTAGGAAAGTTACGAATCCGTGATGATGGATGGTTAATATTGGTTGCTGATAGGGAAGACGATCCAAATTGTATCTTTCCTCAACTTGTTGTTTAAAAAGTTTGGCGTGTATCCCTTCCTTGTCATTGTTCCAAACAGTACAGCTACCAACTGGCTCAGAGAATTCAACAAATGGGCGCCTGATATGGTGGTATCCACATACTTTGGTTCAGCCAAGAGTCGACGACTTGTGCGGCAACATGAGCTGTTTCGTGGTGGTGAACAAGATGGTATTCGGGCTCATGCCGTCATTCTCACGTATGAAAGTGCGACATCGGATATATCAATCTTTGGAAGAACCAGGTTCTGGCCTGCAATGGTAGTGGATGAAGCACAACGGTTGAAGAACAATGAGAGTTTATTGTTCAAAAAGCTCAAATCGCTGCAATGGGATCATACTATTCTAATGACTGGTAGGTGAATTGGGTACTAGATATAATGCCACATATTAACTTTATTCTACAATCTAGGTACTCCGCTACAAAACAACATTCGAGAATTGATGAATCTCATGCACTTTGTGGATCCGCAGAAGTTTGCTGACGTTGAGAAATTGGAAGCGAAATACCAAGAACTTTCACGAGATGTCGTTCAAGAGTTGCATGATAAATTGAAACCTTACTTTCTGAGACGAACGAAAGAATTGGTTCTCAAAATCCCTCCAAAGTCTGAGATTATCGTCCCAGTGAGCATGACACCACTTCAAAAAGAAGTCTGTAAAGGTCTTTTGGAGAAGAATTTGATTTCTTATGCAATGCTCGACAACAGCGAAAAAGGCAGCAGCAAAACAAAGAAAAGTCTCAACAACATTCTGATGCAGCTACGAAAAACGCTAAATCATCCATACTTGATACCCGGTATTGAGCTGCAACAAGATACGCCAGATATCACTCAAAAGATCTTGATTGATGCCTCGTCCAAGCTTAAAGTGCTCCATCAAATGCTCCCTAAACTGTTGAATGGTGGTCATCGTATCCTAATCTTTTCGACCATGCAATTGACTCTTGATATCTTGGAAGATTACTTGAATTACGAAGCGATCAAGTATGTACGACTTGATGGTACAACACCGACCATTGACCGAGTCAAGAATATCGATGCTTTCAACAAGACTGGATCAGATATCAATGTCTTTTTATTGACAACTCGTGCTGGTGGTGTTGGTATCAACCTGGCAACTGCAGATACGGTCATCTTATGGGATTTCGATCCAAATCCTCATCAGGATCAACAAGCTATTGGGCGTGCTCATCGTTTCGGTCAAACATCACCTGTGCTTGTACTCAAGTTCATGACACGGTTCTCAGTTGAAGAGAAGATAGCACAGATTGCCAAAAAGAAACTGGTGCTTGACCATTTGGTGGTGAATAGAATGGATGATGAGGATCTTGAAGAGAACGATGTTGAAAGCATTATCAAATTTGGAACACAAGCTTTATTTGACGACGACAAATCCAAAGATATTACTTATGATACCCATGCTATCGACAAACTTCTTGATCGCAGCCATATTAGTACTATCGATAGATCAGATCAACATGAACAAACCGATGAAAATCAAAAGGACTTTTCATTTTCATTCGCACGTGTTTGGAACCAAGACAAAGAAGGTGCTACAGAGGAATTACCGGAGGATGCTGGCACTCGACAAGAAGAAAATGATTTCTGGACCAAGTTTTTACAAGAAAAGAAGAAACAATACGAAGAGGAGCAACAAAAGAAAGAAGAGCTTGGAAGAGGTGCACGAAAGCGAGGAATGATTGTAAGTTTATTCCATTTGAATTAAATATCCATTAACAATTACTTTAGAGCTACCGTGAGGATCTCTTTTACGCTAACAACATTAAACAACCCAAGAAGAAAAGGCGCAAAGAAGCATCTCAATCTGCAACAGAACTGGATGGCAACGGGGAAGATAGCACTTATGTGGATGTATCCAATCCTGGTGATGAAGCTAGTGATAGCGACGACACAATTTCTGCCAATGATTTACAAGAACTTCTTGAAACTAAAAAGCGCAATTTGCCATTTGATTCCCAAGCTACCCAACAGGTTCCACAGCAACTACAAGAGTCTCAACCGTCTCCACAACTCCAAACTCAACAGCAACCACCTCTCAAACGACCACGTGGAAGACCACGTTTAGATAAACCCAGTAAACAGCGTGCAGAGAAACCCAAGAAACAGCAATCGTCACAACAACAGCAATTCCTAATGTATTCACCACAATCTCTTGCTCAAGTACAGCCACCCACTGCACCTAATTATCTGCAATGGCAACGTCCACATTATCCACAGCCCATACAACATCTACCACATCGTGTACAACTTAATCCATCAAGACCCCCTGCTCAATTCAATGTTCCTGTATCGCTTCCAATGAGACCTTATTCAATGCAACCACCCACCATATCACAATATCGTCCACATGATCACCCATCATCTCAACCATCACAATCACATCCACAAATCGGACTTGCTACACAATATCAAATGCCACCACAGGAGCGATCATCACCACAGCAACCATATCGACATGAGAATACTGGAATGGGAAATGCTCAATTACATGAAACTGTGAATGACGCTATTCAGCAACCACCACCACCACCGCAGCAACAATATAGATATGAGAATACTGATGCAAGAAATGCACAATTACGTGAAGCATTGAATTTCGCTATTCAGCAACGATTGCGTACTATAAACCAGTCTACAACGCCACCTGATCCTCAAGAGCGAGTCATTCAACAACAAGCTCTTCGAATGATGCAATTGGGAGCGTCAGGGCAATACGGTGCCAGAAATGCACAAGAGATGTTATCCATTGTAGAACAATTGCGTGCCGATTCAAATACACACGTGCCTCCACAATACATTAATCCAACTTCTCTATACTTGTCGACATCCAATACAGCATCATCAGCATCACCAATACATAGCATGACTACATCAACTCAATCACTATCATCACCTTTAGCAAATCAACAAGGCAACAACCCACCATCTTTAGCATACCCACAAGGCAATAATCCACCACAATATACAACCATTGATCCACAACGACAACAACACCCTGCACATTTAAATGATTCAAGGTCTCCAGATACTAGCCGTCAATAACTGCAATAATCATAGTAGTATAATAGTGCATTCTCGGTTTCTGAGTGTTCCCCTTTAATAAATGCCCGATGATGTTGACACACAACATCTTTCTCCGTCGTACTCTTTATGTGGTGCATTGAGCATGATTGGCATGATGCATACATGATAAAGGCAGGGGTGAATCAGTGTGTGCATTACTGCAATGACCAGTGGTAATCTTTACTTACACCCTCTCATTTTCCCTTTCCCATTGCAATTGCATGATATAATTCCACTCTTATGTAACTTTTTCCTTATTATTAAATGTACGCACATTATCGTTGTTTATCTTGGTCTTCCATCGTGATCTTTTAGTTGACATTGAAAGATTGAAATCAAAGTAATCACGCAGAAAGAGGAGAGGAACGCTCCATACACACTACATGCATATGCAGTAACGTCCTGCATAATGACAGACTTAACTGCGACTTTACTTTATCCAAATCGTAAAGCGATACGTTCAACAAGGTAGAAAAGGAGATTTCCTTTCGATCAACGAATCTAAACATCCCCTGCTTCCTTTCATCTACTGTTTTGTTGCTATTTTGTCTTTCTACCAAAGATGCTTCTTATACGTCTTCAAGGAAAGGCACTATTTCATGCATCTACTGCTCTCGCTGCTACAGGTTTTCTTCTTTTTGGCTATGATCAAGCAAGTAGTAGTACCAATCACGTCATATCGTGAACAGAGCAATGATGATGACACTGCCTGCTTTATTCACATAGGGTGTCATGTCGGGTATTGTCACGAATGATGATTTCCTAAAGTTGATGGGATACCCAAAACCAGCATTGCTTGGTGCACTTGTATCGCTTTATGAAATTGGATGCCTGGTGGGTGCTTTAATGACAGGTGAGCACACCATCCACCATGATGATCTGTAGTTGAGTAATCTAATACAAATGACATCCATAGGAAGCATAAGTGATCGCTATGGACGAAAAGCAACTATCCGTATCGGATGCAGTATTCTTTTGGTAGGCGCCATATTGCAGACTGCCACGAATGGCTATGCCTTGAGCATCAGTTCTCGTATCATTACTGGCATCGGTAATGGTATGAATACTGCAACAGTGCCTGTATTCCAATCTGAAATATCCCCACCACAATCACGGGGAGCTCATGTTTGCTTCGAGTGTTGCCTATTGGTGGTTGGGATTGGCATGGCTTATTGGCTAGAGTTTGGTCTTTATTACGTGGATGGCGATATTGCATGGCGTTTTCCCTTGGCGTTTCAAGCATTCTTTGGCTTGATTCTCCTTGCAGGAACACTTATTCTGCCGGAAACGCCACGTTGGTTGGTTGCACATGGCCATTATCAAGACGCTAAGCAGGTGCTTGCTGACTTGTGGACTGATGGCAACACCAAAGCCGAGAGGTGTTTGGTTGAATATAATGAAATCAGACAAGCTATAGAATATGAACAAGCTGCTCAACAATCAGCATCATCGTACCGTGCTCTTTTCAATCAAACAAACCGATCCAGAGTATGCCTTGGCATGCTTTCACAGTTGATCCAGCAATTAAGTGGTATCAATGTCACAACGTAAGTATATATGAGAGAGTATATGTATCGTGTTCCTTTACTCAATGTCATTGTTGTTACCATCCACCCACCCTACTTTGTAGATATTACCTTGCAAAGTAAGGACCATATACATGCATAATGCATATTGATGCGGGTATATACGTAATTACTCATTGGAATCATCATAGCGTCTTTCTTCAAGCTGGATTATCACGATCCATGGCCATGATGTTTGCTGGAATCGATTCCATCGTTTATTTTATCGGCTCGTTGCTTCCCATTTATTTGATAGAACGTGTCGGTCGACGAAAAATCATGCTGTGGGGTCTTGTTGGTCAAATGATCACACTTGTGTGTATTGGTGGTTGTCAAAAAGCAGGTATCGATTACAATCAAGGCACATGGGCACACGATGGTGGTTCACAAGGTGCTGTAGCGATGACCATGATGTACAATTTTGTCTTTGGCGCTAGCTGGTTAGGTATGGCATGGCTCTATCCGGCCGAGATATTCTCTACTGGTTTACGTGCAAAGGGGAATTCCCTTTCAACAGCAGCCAATTGGATGGGAAACTTTGTCGTTGCCGAGATGGCACCCATCATGTTTGATAGTATGGGTTATTGGACATATGTGTTTTTTGCTGGACTTAATCTCTTGTTTATACCCCTGGTTTACTTTCTATATCCCGAGACTCAGGGGCTTTCACTCGAACAGATCGAGCAGCTCTTTATATCCACACACCCTGATTCCCCTTACAAGACATCTAATATCACCACTGGAGATGAAGAAAAGAGCTTTTAATTATACCCTTGTCATACAACACCTAATACTAGCTTAGCTTATCTTTCAACTAGAAGAGTATATCATCCTACTTATACAACACGCTGAATAACGCAATCATTGTGTTATCTATGGCTCTTCCTCTTATCCAGCGTGTGCATTGTTTTGAAGTATGCTCAAAACATATCGACTGCTTACATGCGTGGATAAATATAATTGATTGTTTTCAGGTTCAAGGTTCACTCATTCCTTCATTTTGACTAGTCCCAAGAAACTATTCCCCTCTCCACTAGCGACACCAACATCTTTAACAATATCCTTTACTTTCATATCCTATGCTATACATATAAAAATTGATACAATACATCCAGTGACAGGGTTCTACCTTAGGGGTTGGCATCTTTGGATATCCACCTGTTATCCTTTAGGGAATAAGTATATACCTAAGAAAAGAAGATCAGCCAATGTGAATACGATCATGATGTGAGAATCTTACCGTGCGACGTTGAGGAAAAGAAGAGTGATCATAATATTCAACTTCAGAAATCTTGAAAGCTAGTAAACAAAAGTTATCCATAGCAATATCGTGGATTACTTGTTTTTGATCAGCTGATGGCGAAATGGATGATGCAGGAGCGGTATTGTTGCGTTTCAAAGAAAAGAGACCACCTCGAGCAGTTGTTGTTTCTTGATCAATAAGACACTCAAGAGATTGACAAGAGAAAGCAATACGGTCTGCTTTAGGAGATTCACCATGAGAAGGCCAAGTATAAGTTGCACGTGTCTTGTCATCCATAGCTTTCCAATGCTTTCTTCGTTCCAATTCCCAAAACTCGGCTGCTGGGAGATCACTCGCCGGAATTTTCGGAGGTGGGAAGCGTGTCACTTGGATCGGCGCTGATGCAATATAGAATTTGCCCACAAGCTTATAGTGTTCTTTAGACTTTGGCATCATCCTATTAACATAAAACTGTCAGTATTGAATCATGCATCGAAATGATTTTAAATTATATTTACCAGCATAAATTTGCATTGGGATCCGATTTGATATCACCCATTAAAAGATTATCGTTCATTGCCAAAGGAAAGACGAGGAATCGTGGATCATCCTCGAGAAAGGATAAAAACTGCAAACAGTGCATCGATGCATCTCCTGATCGTTTAATATTGGACATTGTAAGGAAAACTATAAAATAGGTTTATCAGTTAGCCGAAAAGCTATCCGTAATATGTGGTTGCTTTGTGAGCACCCGCCTGGATCTTCTGCATACAAAAAGTTTTTTGTGTAGCTCTTTTTTAACATAGGAAACCATGGTGGAGGAGTTGCTGAAGCTAATGTCGGTGAAGTTGGTGATGATGGCGAACGTGGAGTGGTGGTCATTGTGAAGAGTGGTGAAAAAGAAAGCGAAATGTAACACAAATGTGATGGTCCAATTTGAACGGGTCCATCACTTGTATGACTCTCATCCATAGTTATGCAAAGCACGTGGATATAAGAAGATTTGAAACAAAAGTGGATCAATGGATGATCCTTAGGGA
Organism: Lichtheimia hyalospora FSU 10163; assembly: GCA_025094155.1. Lineage (NCBI taxonomy): Eukaryota > Fungi > Mucoromycota > Mucoromycetes > Mucorales > Lichtheimiaceae > Lichtheimia > Lichtheimia hyalospora. The sequence goes on from PTRB01000010.1 coordinate 110,338, forward strand.
CATTGCTTTATATTAACTTGTGTTTGATTCTAAAGACAATGATGGATGAGCTTGTTGTTTGATGAATTGATCAAGCTTCTCGTTGTGTAACGGTCAATCTTTGTAAAGATAAATCATCTCATAGAATGAACACATCTCTCTCTTTCTTCTTATAGCTCATGCATAATACAGTCGCTTATTTAGCATTCATTATTCCTCTTGAGATCCATAGTTGATTGTTAGAATACAACGCTTTATTCATCAAGATGTAGAATTCAATATAGGAATTTGGATGCTTTCTTGATGCCTAGCGAATCAATAGGCACACTTGGATATCGCGTGTTTGTGGCTGTTTACCAAAGCAATGTAGCCTATAGCGTGACAATCCAAATGCGGTGTTTAGAGTGGAGCAGCTGAGTTAAATGACTATCACTCTTTCCGTCAAGGAGGACTGCTGGTGCTTTGTGCTTGTTCTCTTTATGTCGTCTCCCATACAGCCACCACCGCCTAATATACGGTGAGTTACTCTTGTCATTTCACCCATGTCAGTAACAATGTGTTGATAAAAAACTACTTTTTAGGCGCCCTCCAAACGCTTCGCCATTATCACAACCTCCAATGTCGTCTACTGGTCCCCCAGTTGCTTCACCTTTTTCACAACAACTTCCACCTCCACAACTCACTACACCAGTTACTGGTCCACCAAGACCTTCTTCAGCGACATCACGACCTTTACCACCTCCAAACTTGGGCGAGATTTCATATCCACCACCTCCCATTTCTTCCCCTGGTACGATGAGCACGTCGGCTTCACCATATGCTAATATTCCGCAACCATCCTCACAAGCGATGCCCAACTTGCCTTCACCAAATACTTTAACCAGTCCTTCCAACAATCATCGACCCAGTATTACAAGTGGTAATAAACCATCATTACCACCTATATCTCCTACTCGTGGTCAGCCCATGCCATTGTTATCTTCACCCTTTGGTGATAATAATCCATCTCGTGGTCAAGCAGGAACACCTCCTCCTCCGCTTTCATCATCATCAAGATCGGCATCACAATCGCAACCACAACCACAACCACCACAACATCATAATCCAGTTACCAGTACTACCAGTACTGATATGACGACCACAGGCAAAACCCCTGCTATATATGCAAACAGTAACACTGGTAGCGGTAGTGCTAGCGGCAATTTTAGACCTCTCAATGTCCGCGACGCGTTGACTTATCTCGATCAAGTCAAGGTTCAATTTTCATCGCGTCCTGATGTATACAATCAATTCTTGGATATCATGAAAGATTTCAAAAGTCAAGGGTAAGTTCAATTGGAACGTAGAATATGCATGTTACTAATCGATGGATTTTATTTTTACAAGACTTGATACTCCAGGGGTTATTGAACGTGTATCTATTCTCTTCCATGGTCATCCTGATCTTATATCAGGCTTCAATACTTTCCTACCACCTGGTTACCGTATCGACTTTTCAACAGATCCAAATGAACCAGATATTATCAAGGTCACCACTCCTACCGGTCTTACTTTGAAATCGTCTACAAGACCTCCTATGAGCACCAGTGGTAGTAGCAGTACAGGACATCCAACAACGAGTATGGGTAATGGACCAAGAGGAATACTACTACGTGAACAAGATAATACAATGATTCCGCATAGTATGGGTGGTATACCAACTGCTCCACCACATCCACCACATCCACCTCCTCCTCATGCTGCAGCTTCAGGATATCAAGCACCTTATGGTCATATGCCACCACCACCACATCCACCATCACTACCTCATCCATCCACATCTGCACCACTTGCACCACCTCCATCAATGCCACCTCATATGCCTCCACCTCCAATGCATGCTGCTCCTCATGGTAGTTACATTCCAGGTGCAAATGCAACTTCTAGAAGACCTCCTTCTTTACCAGCTCATGATGTACAAGATCAAGGAGTAAACGGCAATGGAAATACACGACGTGCTCCTGTGGAATTTAATCATGCAATCGATTATGTCAACAAGATCAAGGTAAATCACATTTCAAGTATATCTTTTTATAATGCTTATGAATTTACGTAGAACCGATTTGCCAATGATCCCGAAACATATAAACAATTCCTGGAGATATTACAGACATATCAAAAGGAGAGAAAACCTATCCAAGAGGTAAAGTATCCAGTGGAAAAGGTTGATATACAATATTAACAGTCATTGTCTTAGGTTTATGGTCACGTGTCTTATTTATTTAATGGTGCACCTGATTTGCTGCACGAATTCAAGCAATTCTTGCCAGAAATTACCGGTCAACCAGCACCCGATTTCCTGGATGACTTTGACATGAGCTTCCCACGTAAGAAATGACTTGGATATTATTCATATGGATACTTATATTGGGTGATATAGCTGGTAAACGCATGGCTGGAATGTCTCCTACAGCTGGATTTATACCACCTGGAAAGCGGAAACGCATGACGGTAAGCTTTATTCAACCATGCTAAAGTATTCAATGACCTGATGCATTTGAAGCGTACAAAGGATACGAAGGTGGATGAGGAAATGATTGACGGTTACCCAGCATCTTCTTATTTCGATCCTGCACGACCTACCATCTCATCCGAGGAAGTGGAACTATTTGAGCAGATTCGCAAACATATCGGCAACAAACCATCCTACGAAGAATTCTTAAAGACGCTGAATTTGTTTACGCAACAAATCATTGATGCCGACATTTTAATGAAACAAGTGGAAGGCTTTATTGGCAGTGATCGAGATTTGTTCGAGTGGTTCAAGACTGTGGTGGCGATTGATCTCAAAGACCGTGCTATTGAACGACCCGCCAATATCATTGCAAAACCTGATTTGAATCATTGCAAGACTGTAGATACAAGTCCTAGTTATCGTTTGGTCTCCAAAGATGTAAGTTTTGGGTGTGTGCGATATGATTCACGGCAATGATTGCTTATGCGTCATCATTTTGTAGTGGCAAAATCAACCATGTTCTGGGCGTGATCAATTATGCTGGGAAGTGCTCAACGATGAATACGTATCCCATCCTATCTGGGCAAGTGAGGACAGTGGATTTGTTGCATCCAAAAAGAATCAGTATGAGGAAGCCATGCATCGTTGTGAGGAAGAAAGGTAAGAATGGTTCATTTTTATATTATATACATATGCTAACTAAAGTGTATAGATATGATTATGATCTCAACATTGATGCCAATCTCAACACCATTGCTCTTCTGGAACCTATCGCCAAAAAGATCGATGTCATGACACCCGAAGAGAAGAATGCATTACGACTTTCACCTGGTCTTGGTGGACAATCCGTTACAATTTATGAACGCATCATCAAGAAGGTTTATGATGAGGAACGAGGAAAAGAGATTGTGGAAATGTTATACAACAACCCAGCACGTGTGGTGCCTATTCTCTTGAAACGATTGAAGCATAAAGATGAGGAATGGCGTAAAGCACAGGTACGTGGTATAAATGATATCATTGGAGCATTATGCTAATATTGTTACACAGCATGAATGGAACAAAACATGGAGAGAAGCAGATGCCAAAAACTTTTACCGTTCCCTTGACTACCAAGGCTTGACTTTCAAGAGCAATGATCGGAAAGCAATGGCTGGCAAATCATTGGTGGCCGAGATTGAAACGCTGCATGACGATACAAGATCTGGTGAAAAGAGCAAATCCAAAGTTGCATACCCGCTCTTTTTCTCATTTGAAGACCAAGATGTATTCAAGGATGTTACACGTGTCATTTTCTCGTACATTGAGAAGCAAAATGGATTCAGCAGCAATGACAGAAGCAAGATTCGCACCTTTGTACGCATATTCATTTCGCTTTTTTTCCATGTGGATGATGTTATCCCAGAAGGAATGCAAATTGAATCGGATGAAGGAGAGGAAGCAACCACGGATGAAGAGGATGAGAATCAATCTGTCAACACTGAAGATTCGGAAGCTGAAACTGCACAATCATCACGTGATCGAAGTCGTTCACCATCCACTGGTACTCGAAGACGCAATGGTCGAACACGTGGAGATGATGCGGATGCAACAAATGATTTGCTACGTGATGTGTTGACTAGAAACAGCAAAACAACATCTGCTGATGACAATGATACCGTCAACAGTGCTGATACACCTACAGCATCTCGCGATTTTTCAATTACTCCTGCACCTGATGACGATGATGAGGATAGCGAAGATCAACGTGCTCCACAAATGGAAGCTAAGATTGAGGATAAAGCGATCAAGACTGAGGAAACTTCAGGGGATGAACGATCTATACCAGATACTACCATGGAAGAAGCAGCCAATTCTACATCACAGGAAGCATCTGATCAATCCAAATCACCTGAAGCATCTGTTGAAAAGGAAGAGCGCGAAACGAAAGAAAACAACACTCCTGTGCCTGAAGGAAATCGATTATTTGCTGCTGCCGCGGCTGCTACAGCACCAGGTGTTCACAAACGCACTATTTATAGCTTCTTTTGCAACACTGCATTCTATTGCTTTTTCCGATTGTATCAGGTAAACTATTTACATCATCTTGTTTCGTGTGTTACATACTAATCGAATTGATTTGATAGGTTGCCTATGAACGGTTACTCAAGATGAAAAAGCTTGATGCTGAAATGAAAGCAGATCCAGAAAAAGGCAAATCTCTCAACGCAGTGGCTCAAGAACTTGGTCTTTACACTACGCGTTTCGATGGTAAATATTGGTGATTGTGTTCATTATATGGGTGACCAACGATCTCTTTGGTGGTAGATATTGATCTCTCGGCTGGTTATTACAATGCTTTATTGGAGCTCATTGATCGATTCTTTGATGGTGATCTGGATCAAGCCATGTTTGAAGAAAAGACGCGCTATCTCTTTGTTACAGAGGCACATGTGCTTTTTACGATTGACAAGCTGGTTCATTCTATTATCAAACAAGTATGTATTCAATGCACCATATTTTACTGGATGAGTATTAACAATACGAACATATCATTAGATTCAACAAGTCTCAGCCGATGACAAGTGTGTCGAGTTGGTAGAACTTTTCCGCAGTGACCAGATGCTAGACTCTACTTGCCCACGAATCGTATCGGTTTATCGCCTACGTGCAGAAGAGATTGTGGGATCTGAGGAGAATCTCTACAAAGCCAAGTTTGTAAGCATCTTGCAAAATAGCACGCTGATACACAAGTACTAACTGTTACACAGAACACCGATACGCATGAAATGACGATCCAATTACTGGACAAGGATGACGACATGCTAGAACCCAGTCAACAAGATCACTATGAAAATTACGTTGCCAGTTATATGGATTGGGCCAACGCAACAGATGGCATTGATACATCCAAAATGCAATCTAGTTTCCTGCGAAGGTAAGGAATAAGCATAATGCATATAACGTACATTAGTGCTAACTTTACTTGGGCTTACTGTGTAGGAATTGGAAACCACATGACAGGCATTTAAACAAGATATTTGTCCGCTCACGGTTACAGTACAAGATATCACAAGAGAACTACCACATGTATTATATCATCGGGTCAGAGGACGTCTTTGTACGGCCATCGATCACTCCTTCACAAGATTCAAACACTGAACGTACCAAGAGATGGCACAGTTGGCTTGAGTCAAGGACAACGGGCTGGTCAAGAAATATCGAAACGGATGACACTTGCAAAACAATGGAGACCGACGCTCGAAAACAACTGGCCGAGTAACACCCTTTATTCTTTCACTTTACAATTTGCATACAAAAAACATTTCCCTGCTTCCATAAAACCATCACTTTGACAAAATGCATCATTTGAAATATTGTTTTAATCATAATCTTCTGGTTTATGTTTATGTTTTTCTGGTATCATAATGTCATTACAATTTGAAGAAATGATACAATTTCTATGGGATAACAAGTGTGCGGTTTCTACTGCTGAGTGGATAATTTCGCCGGTTGAAGAAATCGCTTTGCCCATCATGACACGCACCACATGTTCATACCAAAAAGAGATCAGTGGCACAGCTTGTATCAAGCCTATGTATACTTGAGAATAAGCGATTATACCAAAGGAATCCATATATAACCTTACCTTCTAATGTCCAACTTTCCTTGTGATGGTGAATCTTGAATAAACCACTGTCTATATCGGTTTCTTTGAATTCCAGAGTAACAATGACAGGCAAATCAAGTTGTACAAAGGGGAACACACGGGGACACAGATGCTGTGTCAGGTAAACGACGCATGTTGCCTTGCCGTTGAAGCACAAATTCGTAATCGTCGGTGGTATTTTGTTGAGTGTTTTCCACAGAAGGAGAATACTAAGTTATGGAATTCATTTTAGTGTACACTATTCACTCTCTCCTATGTTAAGCATCCCCTCCATTCTTCTTTTAGAATGATACCCCTGCTTCTTTATGAATGAATGATCCTTACTGTCGAATATTGTAAATGCCCGATGTAACAAGTAAAGGTGATTCGAATGATGCATCATGAAAGTAATAATGATCCAGAATGCGCTTTTGTTGAGTTTCATTAAAAGAGAACAAGTCGGATACAACACCTAAAGAGAAACAAGTGAATACGTTGGTTCTTTAAAGTAGATCGTTGCGATCAGTACGAGTAATGAGTTCGGTATTATGTTCTAGAGTGCATTCTACGTCCATTGTCGAGATTGGGTATACAAGTTAAAAAGCAAAGAAAGTGGGACAAAGAGAGGAGAAAGGAGAATAGTGAAACCTTGACTTTAACGGATCGGGTGGCACATCTACTTTAGTTACACGCATAATGATGCCATCCCCACCACCTACCTTAACCCCCAACTATTACACTTTGCTCCCCGGTATATTAAAACCACTTGACTCCTATGCTGTCATTTATTGAACATCTATTCCCTTTGAAGGCAACTGGATCATGAATGGCGGTAGATAGTATCTATTCTCCATCACAGCATAAATCGATTGACAGCTATTAATTAATGAGCACCTTTCATGTACAATCAAGAGCAAGAGGATGCATCCATTGTTTATGTCCTTTTCTTCCCACGTCCACCTTTATAACAATCCATCTCCGTACATGAGTCAGATAATGATGCCTGATTATACTGGTGCAATCCAACTTCCAAATGAAATACTAGTTTCGATGCATGAAACTAATGCATTCTGCATAATAACATCAACCATGTCCCTCCCCCAGTGTTATAAGCAAGATAATCCACAAGGATATGTTCATATTGGTTTAAGAGCATGCAAACTATAGAAACGCCCGTAGTCAATGACAGCCATGCTCTTGACTGATGTTATGGTTACAATCGACGATTTTGATAATAAGCATCCACCATCCTTGCCATTTGTGTTGCATGCTCACGTTCCTCAGTTCCAGTACTTGTTCTTTCTTGACGAGCGCGTTCTTCAAGGGCATCCACCTCTCGCTGAAACATGTACAAGTGATAAGATTAATTGTTTATCCCCACTTTTAGGTGATTCACTCACCCAGCTCGTCATACGATCGGATGGTGCTTCGCCTTCAAAGTCGTAACCACTCATCATCTCAACAAGGTTAATACGTTGACTACGAGGAGAAGCTACATCGTCAATTCGCTTCTCTCCTTCATCTTCAACGCTTTCAATAGTAACATGATGCTTGATCGATGTCATTTTCTCCTTTGATACGGCGTGAAATGTGTGTGAATTGAGAAAAGAGTGGGAGAAAGGATGGTGGGAGAAAAATGCTTTTAATGCGAAAACGATAGTTTCACCTGACCATTAGGAAGCTAGCTTTTCTGCCTTCTCTAAAAGCTCAAAGTCACACGATGCATATCTTATCACCTATTGCTCAAATGTTACAACCAAATAAGCTACACTGCCAAAGAGATAAACAATCCATTCCCATAGCTTGGCTACATGATCAACAACTTTTTTCTTATATTTGAGGATGGGATACAGAGCACACTAATAGAATTAAACAAAAGGGAAAATGGGGATAATATGCGTGTTGTGTGTATTGTGTGCGTGTTGTGTGTTTGATGTAATATGAATATGGAATGCTTTTGTCTTTCTACTCTGTAATCAATTCATTGACGTGCCAATCTTCGTATGTATCGTCAGGCAAAAACCGCCGTACGATAAGGGGAATCTTCTTTTCCTTGAGCTCTTTCATAGCAATAACGAGAGGATCCGACTCGCCATCAAGCTCAACCATCACAGGTGCATTCAAACTAGAATAGAGAAAAAATACACCCATTGAATACTCTGTATCCAACCCATATCCAATCACACTTTATATACCTGATCTGCAATGCACGAGTTCCTAATACACGTGCTCGCTCATATTTTGTCATATAGGGAGTGGTGGTCTTCTCTTTGCTTTCAGTAGCATCAGCTGCAGCATTGATGGCACCGTTTTGTTGCATGGCATCTTCAAGAATGGCAATGGCTTCTTGTTGCTCCTGCTCCTGGTTTTCATCTACCATATCTTGTTCCATCGCATCGTCGTACATCTCCTATTATAGATCGACAAAGTAAGTATCGACCATGTCTTGGAAGCATGGTGCTGAATCAAAAGACTTACAGGCTCATATCCATCATGGCTACAAGTAGCAGCAATCAATGAGTAAAACTATTTCCGTGTTGTCAATGGGCCGTAAGTCACTCACCCGTAGTCGAAATCGTTATCCTCGTGGTCTGACATTGTTCGATCGATAGATGCACACTTGCTTATTTTCGGGACATGGTGGTTTTTTCTTTGCGGAGCCGTCACGAGATTGCTGGCTGAATTCCCTTTACTGTCTTGACCCAGCTTAGTGATCTAATAGAACATTGTTAGATCAATTTGATGCATCTCATTGACTGTGTGATTAGTACCATCCATATTGTTGATTGCATTAAAATATGACCCCCTTACTCATTCAGTGTTAAGATATTTTTGATGGCATGCTTCTTCCTGACTAGCAGTTGTGTGATGAGAATAGCAAGGCTTGCTATCACAAACATTGATCCAAGGAATTGGATGCCAACAATTCAAGAATAATGACTGAAAAGAGCACCGGCAACTAAACCCACTTGGAAAGATCCCAATAGATGTGAGAAGAAATATTAGACTCACACCTTTTATTTCAACTGAGGACTTTGATACTTGAGCAGCACAGGATGGAATTAACCGAAAGAAAACACCACTTATTATTCCACACGATACACAATAAAGAACATACACACCAATCTGATATGACAATTGCCAGATAATCATATTGCATATGCGTACATGTAGCAATGAACCATTGATGGTCATATATGCTTTAATCATTGTGACTACTGCGCATTGTGCACTGCGCACCTACCGCCTAGCACCGTTGTTGTAAAAAGTGTGTTCGTGACTCCAAGACGATCAGGTACATACCCTATAGAAATACATGATACAGCATTGGTAGCAAACATAACAGATACCAATTCTGACCCCAGTATTGTACTTGCACCAATATGTTGAGCATATAAAGGAAGGATAAAATGCAAGGCAAATGAGAATAATGCCTATTGCCAAAAGAGTACACGGCATGCAAGCAAATGCAGGATCGAGAAACTTGTACCAGTTTGGATATCGTTCGACATCAGAGCTGGCGGTTCGTGTAAGCAATGTAGATATAGCAAGCAAAATAAATAGAATGATGATCAATACACGAAGCGTATGGCGATAGCCAAGGGGAGAATCAACCATGGCTTGTAAAACGGGTGCCATGACGAGGGGGATCAATACAGCCACTGCTACCTGCTGTACTTCTAGCAAGTGCACGGTTTTGCGTAATATACATGATGAGAAATAACTTTCAAGGAAACGATATACATGTGTTTGAGCATACTTAGATACGATGCTTATGTTCTGTGGGCATATTACTATCATCATCAACAATTGGTTTCTCTCTCGACAATAGTATCTTGTCAACAGCTGCTGCTGGTAGCATCTCTTTCATTCTTCTGTATCATTTCTAATGTTTGAAGAGCAATACATTATATGTGATGATAGAAAGAAAAGGGCAATATCTTTTTATTATCCTCCTTGTGGTATGATGAAGGTGGCGTTTATGCCTTTGTCCCCTGAAATGATAATATGGGAATGGGAATTTTATTTGTACATCACTTTCAATAGCAATACAAATTCGTTTGTAAGGCTGGATAAAGAGCTCTAGTTGTTATGGTAGCATCTTGATAAGGAAGGTTGTCATTGTCATGGAAACCTGTGCCAGGTTTGGTAATAATTTCGCTTTATGAACGCCGAACAACCAGCCACTACGCGTGTTTCTTTTCATCACCGAGAAACTGTATGCAACGCTTATGAGCCGTGAATGCGAGAGCTACTGCAATTCATGGTTCGCATGCATCTCGAAGACAAAATTGACTCAATTAAGGCTGACTGCGTAAAGATGGCAGTTGGATCGTTCCGGGTCATATACTTTACAACCACACAACTATGATAACGTTTGGACGCACACATGTTCACCCGTCCCATGAAATGCAAATGATACGATCTTTCTTTATGTATATAATATGCTATTGGAGCTTTGTATTGGCTACACATATGATTCTGATTTCATTTAATTTATCATTCTACCGTAATATGAGAAGATATCACGTTGGCCGATTGGCCCCTGGCATTTATGCAATCATCGCAACATAACGATCCACACACATGGGATGAGTTCCAATATCGACCATAATGGGTTGTCAAGTAATATAAGCCAACGACAATATAGAGTGATGGGTTGGTGGGATGCAATGCAGAAAACGAGAGGAGGAGAACATAATAAGATATATCAATCAAAACTTGCTATTCAACATTTGATACTGTTGACATGTTTATTCTAATCGTGGCAGTAAAACATGATGCAAAACGTGGCTAAAGTGCTAAAGAGCATGGCGAGCAGTATCAGTGTAACATACCACTGGCACTAAGCCCATTAAAAATAACATCTTGTTCCCTGATTACACATTCGAAGCATGATTACAAGTGAGCATGCTCATTATAGATATTGAAGCCTGTGATGATGCATTACACAGTGCAATGTAATGGTTAACATGTTGTTTCAAAGTACCCATCCACCGTCTATGACTCGTATCTCCCTTGTCATGTACCACAGCATTGCTTCAGCCTAACGAGATTCTGCATTGGACAAGGACAGGTCTATTTCTGTCAGCCAAGCAAAATATGCTTATACACAGTGCGAGCTAGAGGGAGTACAACATTTTGGTTGTTTTAACCACCGAGCGAGCCAAGGCATTAGCATTGTCTTTTTCGACGTTCCACTTGTACTTATTTTCCCCTCTCTATCCCCACCCACCCTACTACTTGAATACCAATGGCTGTTCCTCCACTTTTACCTTACAATGCCATGCCATTATCAGGATCGTATACGAACGACCATTTGCGCATAAGCGATCACTTTTGGGTAACTAATTATCACTCACACCACCCGTTTTCACTAATCGCCATATAACTTTTATTCTTGTAGTCTAATGATAATACAGCACTCGATATTATCCTCGATCGACTCGTTAAATCCAAGAGGACTTGTGAAACCATGTTAAAAGTATTTGAGAAAAGGTGAGTGCAATAGAAAAGGATGCTTGTGGAATAAAGTGCTTATCGAACAATATATACGATTTATTTGTATAGAGCACAAATTGAACAAGAATATGGAGAACGTCTCTTGAAGCTTTCACAGATACGGTTGTTGGACAGCGAGGATGGAAATAACACATTTGGGGAATTACTGGAAAGCGTACCTACCGCCACTGAGGCAACAGCACGTGCTCACATTGATCTTGCTCAGCAAATTCATCATCTCTTGGAAGCACCACTGGCCGGCTTCATTAAAGATCAAAAAGCAGTGCGGAAAACAGTAAGTAATGATCTCTCTATCGAGGACTATACATGTGATTTAATCTTTTGACTTTAGACAATGGCTGAGGTTGACAAGATACAAAATCTACGCTATATGCATATGGATAATGTCAAACGGGTAAGCATCAAAGGCATTCATTTGATATGGGTCATAGGCTCAATGGATATTACTGTTTAGGCTCGCAACAATTATCTATCAGTATGCGCCAATTTGGAAGAGATGAAAAAACATGGCGTCGATCCTGATTGCGAGGAGATGATACAAGTAATGAAGGATATTCAAAGGGAAAACAAGGTCCAATATTGACTTATATTTCATAGATGAAACAAAAGGCGGCGTCAGTAGGTATGTTAGATGATGGATATTTGTTGTCAGTACACTGAGAAATGTATAGAACAAGAATACAAGCTTTCAGTGGGAATCCTTGAATCTGTAACCAAGAGCTGGGTGGAAGAATGGCGAACATCATGTGATATATTTCAAGAACTAGAAGAAAGGAAGCATAACTACCTTGGAGGAACATTGAATTCGTAAGTATGATTGGACAAGGATATAGGCTGCATTACTGACTACATTACATCAGCTATGCCAATATGATATCGAACGTATACACCACCGATGATCAGGTAAAGGGATTTAGGATATACAATATTCAATGACTTATTGACATTCTCTTAGTCTTGCGATCGCATCCGTGCTGCCTATGACAACTTAGACCCTGTTGCTGATATTGAAACCTTTATACGGATCAAGGGAACGAGCATGAATATACCAGGTCAGAACACGAATTTGCTTTATTATGAATTATCCCACTCAATCGATGACATTAGAGACACTCAAGTATACCAGTTATGAGGATACAGAAGATAAACCAAAGCCGACAATCCAAATGATGCCACGGACGATTCGTGAAATCAATATACCTGTTGAAGATGAGGAATTACGCTCAGTCAATGATCAATTAAACAAACTTCCTTCAATTCGAACCACTACTTCGCCCATGGTACATTATATTCCATCTTTATATGTATATGTTATATTAACACAAATGCTTAGGCTGAGAAAAATGACGCTACATTACCACCACTCAAAGGATCCTCCATCAAAACGGTTGCATCTGCGACCGTGTCACCACCTGAAAAAGAATCTCCCTCTGTTGAACCTGATGTTGTCTCACCACTCGTACCATCACCGATCAAAGAATCATCACCGATCAAAGACGCACCACCTCCCAATACAGCATTATCTAATGAAAAAACTCTTAGTAAAGAAACTCCTGATCCACCTCAAGTTTTCAAAGAGAAATTGTTGCAAAAGGCGTTGCCATCACTACCTGCAGAGAAAACGGTTACTATGGATAATAACAACAATGCTGCTAAGGTGAGGATGATCTAACTACGAACAATTTGAGTGCATTTGCTCATGACCTATATTAAAGGCACATCATCGATTATCGTATGGAGCGTACGCTCACGATGACAAGGCTTCACACAGAATGAGCCAAGCAGGGACACCTCGTATTGTTATACCTGAGCAACAGCAATATGGCGATGTTACATATGGATCACATGTTGTATCGAATGCACCATCAGCTCCGCAATTGCAACCCACAGCCGAGTTGGAAAAGAGGATTTCAATCGTTAACACGAGTACACCATCAATGGATATCGACGATCATGAAGAAAACAAACGCAAAGACAAGAAGAAACAAAAGAATTACTCCATGTTTCCTTTCCTCAAAAAGAAGCAAGATCCAAACGGTGACGAAAAAACTCGATTCTCATTGAGCAACCTACGTGGTCAGAAAAAGGATCAAGTGAAATCAGCAACAACTTCACCAGTCCGTTCTCGACAAACATCACCACAGAGTCCGTTTTTCCCTAGCAATAGCCAGCATACACCCACCCCTATCGACAATACCAATGGTCGGTTTAATACCATGCCAGCCAAATACCCATCCATGCATAGCGATCGTGCATCCATCCTTGAATATGTGCAGGCACAATGGAGCTATGATGCCAAGGTAATTTGTATATGCCCTGTTGATCATGTGAGACTCACGCTGTAATGTTTATATTAGATTGAATCTGAAATGACATTTTCCAAGAATGATGTTCTGGCAGTGTTTGAAAAGAAACGCGACGGATGGTGGGATGCTCAAATCGTTCATAGTGATAATGATTGCAACATTAATGCAAGAGGACTTGTGCCTGGTAACTTTATGGCTTCTTTATAACAATAATAAAAATTATCTATTTTTAAATGCAGCAGCTGCATGAATATGCCTTTGTCTATTTATCCAAGTGATGTGTACACAAGCACTGTCATACCAACACTCATTACACCTTGATCTTTTCCGCTATTGTAATACACATCCGGTCCATTCACTCTCTCCCTCTTGTGTTAGGAACCAACGTTAGCTGAAATAGCAATAGTCCATGTAGAGCAAACACAATAAAGGATTGTCAATGTTTTCTTTAGAATATTCCAATACGAATAATGATCTATTCCTGTAATTGAAGTGTATCATAATCCTCAACACGAATTATTGGTCCCTTGTATCCTTTCTATAATTGAAAAGTGTTACAAATAGCCATTCATTTCTTGAATCATCCATTTCGCGCCACTCACCTTTTGTGCCACAACAGAGTACCAAGACATGTATGTTTGATACACATCCACTTCTTGTTGTAATTCCTCAAGAGTCGCAGCCAGCTGCTTCTCGCCGATCAATTTGTTTTGGATCCATTTCTGCTTTGAAGATTCAATAATGCGCACCCAATGTTCCAGCAATAATGCGCCCATGGCACCTCCATAGCGACCGACAGGTGTATGTAAATGTTTGATTTGCATGCCCATAAGTTGATTAATCGCTGCCATTCGATTGGGTAATGGATTCAAAACCATACTGGCAGGTTCATCCGGTGATGATTTATCTCCATTCACCACTACTTGACAAGCCATAAAAATTCCATGAGATGGCATGGTTCCAAATACCAGTAACGTGTGTGTGGGTGTGTGGGTGGAAATGACTTACGTTGCATAATGGTTGACATGGCAGGCCCTGTATCAAAGAGATCTGGGTACGTCTCGAGACATTCAATGTATCCACCCTTCTTCATGATGCGTACAAGTTCGTTGAGAACATCATCCCAATCTTGATCAGGAACAACATCCATCATGCATCGAATAAATATATAGTCAAAGGTATCATTTTCGTAAGGAAGCGGTAATTCCAAAAGATCCACTCGTTGAAAGATAACGTTTCTAGTCACTCCACTAGATGCAAGAACGTGGGTTCATATATTAGTCCTTTATTCTCCCCTGATGGTGCATTGCATCATCCCCTGATTGTACTTGCCTAGTAGGAAATATATCCTTGTCGATATCAATGCCAGTAAAATGCGAAATGGGGTATTTTGCAGCCATATCCTATTGACGTAAAGTAAGGAGACCCCAATTTCTTTTTTTAAGAATAATCCCAAAGAAAGCTTACAGTTGTCCAGAACCCTGCGCCGCATCTAAAAGAGAACATGTAAATTCGGGAGTATACGCACACACACACACGCACTAGAACTTTACCCAATGTCAAGTATTTCGCTACCTCCTGACTTGAGTAATTGATGAATGGGGGCTTGAAAGTCTCTATGATTTCCGCGTGTGAGAGTGGCAAGGAGAAAAGAGAAAGAAGCATACGTGTTTACCCATCCAGTGCAAGCTTTAAAGCACTATGGCGTACATAGTCTCTTTCAACGTCAGTCATTGCGTTGATTGTTTGTGGTCGTGAAGGTCTTTCGTCTCGAGATCGCCATTTTGATTTAAGAAAACTTGCAAAACCAGTAGAAGCGTTCAACTTTTGAGTTTGTGACACCATAATAGCTCAAGACATATTCTTGTAATAAAGAAACAAAGGAATGTGTATTGTTATTATGTTATAAAAAGTGAAAGAGAAAGGGGAGGAGGAGGTAGTGGTGATGAAGGCTCTTTTGGTTTCATGCCCTGAGTAAGTGGTGGCAGTGTTGTGTTGTACAACACCATTTCTTTCCCTTTGTGATCTCTCCCGACCCCCCCTTGCCAACTGAATTCGGCTGTCATGGAAATGATTGGTTGATGCAACTCTCGCTTATTGACTTGCTACTGATGCGATAAAGCGGGGTGTGCAGTTCTTGGTTTTCAAAAGCTTCTTTTTCTTTACTATCACCACCATGTTGACTGTGAGTAATGCACGTCTCCTCGTATATATTATTCAACCACTCACTTTTATTCTATAAAGCTTGCTAGAAACTATACACTAAATAACCCAACCATCACCGAGGCATGCAGCATTGTGATCGCTCGAAGATATACTTCTGGTCAGATGGACACTCACTCATCCAACTCGTCTTCACAATTACCACCTTCCATGGTATCTGCCAAAGTTGAACCAGAAGAACGAGTCAAAAAACCCCAACAACAATATTTCAACGAAGAGACTCGTGCTCGACTTGAAAGACTACGCCAGTTCCAGTTTCATCCTACCAATATTCCAGACTCTCCTGACTTTGGCACCAACCAATACATTAGCATCAATGAAGAGTTAAAACAGCAACTGAAAAGCGTTGTCTCACAGTTCCATGCACCCATTCGTTATGCATTTGCTTATGGTAGTGGTGTTTTTCGTCAAAATGGCTATGATACCAAGGTAAAAAAAAAATATACCCTTCCTATCCATCATGGTACCATCTGACACACACACACATACAGAAAAAGCCAATGCTCGACTTTATATTTGGTGTTTCTCATCCTGGTCATTGGCATGCTTTGAATATGCAACAAAATCCACATCATTATTCCAGTGTACGAATGCTCGGATCAAGTACGGTTTCCATGTTACAAGAGAAAATGGGTGCCGGTGTCTACTTTAATCCCTATGTCGAGGTCAATGGCATGGTAAGTTTCCGAGTATGCGCGCATCGGTGTCCACGGATATTTTATTAATCCGTGTTGTGCCGTTTGCCGTGTCCCTGGTCACTTCCAACCCACAGATGATCAAGTATGGCGTTGTTTCGATCGATCGACTTTGCAAGGATTTAATTGATTGGGAAACTCTTTATTTGGCTGGTCGTATGCATAAACCTGTAAGTCATTCAACAACTTGGGTTTTTATTTTAGATCGATACTGAGTTCCTTTTCTAGGTCAAAATCTTGCGGGATGATGCACGAGTGCGACTTGCTAATCAAGTGAATTTGACTGAAGCTGTACGCGTGGCATTGTTGACATTACCAGAGAACTTTAGTGACGAGGAACTCTTTGAACGAATTGCCGGTATCAGCTACACTGGTGATTTTCGGATGATTGTTGGTGAAAATCCCAACAAGGTACGAAATATTGTTCATGCACAAATGTCCCATTTCCATCGTCTCTATTTCGGTTTGCTGGATGATTCTCCCAATGTATCGGCACTGAACAATGGCCGTTATCAGGTATGGAAACTTCTGGGTTTTACTGAGTTGGTGTTAGTTTGGTCATTGATGAGTGGTTCTCTATTTATAGCAAAATGTCAATCCTCGTTTCCGAGAACTCATGATCCGAAAACTGCCAAGCACGCTTTACAAGAAATTGGTGGATGAACACAAGCTTTGGGCAGTGCGAAATGGTGTCACCATTCCTGAAGATAAGATTGAATTGCATCAACAAATTGCCATGTCGTCGGCCTTGAACAAAAATATGCAGAGTTGTAAGTGTTTATAAATGGATATATTATAATCAAACAATGGATTGACTTTCATGATAGCTTTGCAACAAATCATTGCCGCTCCTGCATTGACACAAACCATCAAGGGTGTCTTTACTGCTGGTCCGGTCAAGACGACTCGTTATGCACTTTCCAAGTTAATCAAATGGCAACAAGCCAAGTAGAGTGATGATGGATTCCCTTGCACACACACGCACACACACACACACATGTTCTATCTATATACGTCAATCTTCTCTCTTGTATCATAGACATACCCTTCTTAAACCCCCCCCCCAATCAGACATGGTCACATTCAATTTGCTTTGTAAGTTTGTCATGTCCTCAATCGAGGATATAGTCTTCAACCATCCCATTTGTTCAGAATAGAGACATAGTTCGAAAGATAATATTATTACAATTGCTGCATTTCATGTTTGAGTCTCTTGAATGTATGAAATATGTTTATTGTCACGTGAACCATATTTTGGTGATAATATCCCTTATTATGCACTCTGTATCCAACAATGAATTGACGCCATTATTTGCTGATTTAATGCAACATGCATCATTATTCGTATATCGACATCACAAAGAAACATTAAAAGACTTATGTGTGGGAGTGACGAGTCATCGGAAAGATGACATTATATTACTTTTTTAAGATTGCAATATGGATAGGGGATGTTGTATTGATAATCTAAGCGCCAAGATTCAAGAGCAAGTTGCTACCTTCATTTCTATTGCTAGGCAAGTAAGTGACGTTGCGAGAAGCCGAGAGAGTGCCAGCAATCTCCTTGGAAGCCTCGATACGACGGAATTCAACAAGACCTTGACCAGCCTTTGCCAAAGATTGCGAGATCAATTCGGCAGCTTGAGAGTCACCTTCAGCACGGATAACGGCAGCTTGACGTTCATGTTCAGCACGCTCAACAATAAACTTGGCACGTTCAGCTTCTTGTTGGGCAATTTGCTTTTGTTCGACAGCGTTGGTGAATTCACGACCAAAAGTCATGTGGGTCTATAATACATGTTACCATCCATCCATCCATTCATACATTATGATTTCAAACTTACGATAGACACATCCTCCAATGCAATGTTAAAGTCTCTAGCACGCTTGTACAATTCCTCACGAATCTTGGCAGAAACAACTTCACGTTGAGTAATCAATTCACTGGCATCGAACTGAGCAACAATAGCCTTGAGCACTTCGTTACCAATGGATGGCAACACACGTTCATCATAATCGAGACCCAAGTTTTGATAGATGGCAGGAAGCTTCTTGATATCGGGACGATGCAACACACGAAGGGTCAAGCTCACCATTTGCATATCTAAACATCATGATGAGTTATATGCAAAATAGTAAAAGAATGGATTCAATTCACCTTTGGAACCGGTGGTGGAAGTGATATTGCGAGGTTTGGTACGAACATCAAAAAGAACAGCACGTTGCAACCAAGGAACAAGAAAGTGAGTGCCTTCACCAGTGGATTGTTCCTTGACACCTTGGATACGATCGAAAATGACGGCACGTTGACCACCTTGGACTAAATGAACAACACCCCATGCCGTAAGTTGTCAAGCACTTGAGTCATTTCTACTTGGACTTACCATCATAGATAGCTGATTGGACACCGCCTACCAAGAGACCAGCAGGGATGGCCAACTTTGCAATCTTTTCGAGAATGGCAGCCATTGTTTAAGTGGAATAGGTTATGTGTGTGTTATGTGTATAATTCAGACCAGGCTTGGATTAATCTCACTCTAAAATCGGAAGGTGGCTTTGGTCGCTCTATTATACTGCAGGAGGATATATCCATTGTAGCATAGCACGTCATTCACATTTATAATAATCATCCTATCTTTCAATGTGTGTATTTGAATGGAAAATGGAGCTATATACAAGGAGACAAATCAAGTAAAAGTGGTGGTGATGGTGGTGATAGTGGGGTTATTGGTGGATGCCCGAGCCAGCGGACTGGGGATCAGTAGCAGCAGCTGTAGTGGTAGTGGTAGTAGTAGTGCTAGTATTACGTCGTCGACCAAGAAGAGTTGCGTTATTCATACTCAATTCGAATAAAGGTGTTGTAGGTGTTGCATTATCATTGTTGACAGGCGACGTTGTTGTTGTAGGTGGTATCAGTGTAAGAGAATCTTGCATTTGTTGACTTAGTGCATCAGTATCATTGTCTTGGTGTCGACTGTTCCTTAAGCGTTGATTGATAAGAGCTTGATCAGCATCCTCGCCATTATCCATGTTTAACGGGTGACCGAATGCGTTGGCGAAAGTATAATTGTTTTTTCTCCTAGACTTTTCCTCAGCGATGCGTTGCACAGCATATGACACATCAAACATCTCCTTGAGCGTATTGATACTCGGTGCAAAAATATCATGCCGACGTGCTGCACCATTTTCTGTCGTGTTGGTAGCATTTGGTATATTGCGAGGAGCTGAAGGTACAATTAAACTACTACGTTTGCTGCTTGTGGGTGCATCCGTTTTTATCTCATCATCAGTATCAGCAGTTGCAGTGGTTGATGTGTCAGGTGTTTGTTCCATGTCATCTTCGTGTTGTTTTGGTAATTCAGATGGGTACTAAGATTGTTGATGAGCCCATGATGTTGCCATGTAACACACGCACACAATTTACCTGCTGATGTTGTTCTTGGTGCATCCAAGGATGACTAAAGAATTGATCAATGGTGTATCTTTCATCTGGATCAATGCAAAGCAAGTGTGAAATCAAATCCTTGGCTGAATCTGAAATGGTGTCCCACCAGGGGCTTAAAAACGTGTATTGTCCATGAGCAACCTTCTCAGTCAAGACTTGGATGTTGTCGTCGTAAAAAGGCGGAAATCCACATAATAAAGTGTATAATACACATCCAAGAGCCCACATATCCACTGATTTGGAGTAGCGTTCATCACGTACAATCTCGGGAGCAGTGTATCCAACCGTGCCACAAGGTGTCATTGTTTGTTGGTCCCATACCACCTAAAAAAAATCAATGATGAATGATCATCATGCATATTGATTGGGTACCTTTCTCCTTTGTACTTACTTTGCTCAATCCAAAATCGGCAATCTTGATCCTTCCTATACCGCCTCCTCCTAAGCCCGGCACAAATTCGCCTTCATCTTCTTTGGGTTCATCGTCTTCATCTTCAGGTTGTTGTGGTGGCATAGGTGATACTCGTTCCATGAATTGGATTGGTTCGAAAAGCAAGTTCTCGGGTTTGATATCTCTATATTCATGATGATCAGCTGTTTCCCCTGAAAAAAATGATGGTTCATGCTGCACGACAGTTACCTGTGTACGATACCCTTTTCTTCATGCAAGTAACGGATACCATCGGCCACTTGACGAATACAATGTCTGGATAATTCTTCACTGAAATAAGTCAATCGAACAATACGATGGAATAGCTCCCCTCCTTCGCAAAGCTCCAAGATAAGGAAATAGTGCTATACACAAAATGGATAAGTTGAATGTATCTCTTTCATGCTAGCTTATAAGTAACTTACCTCTTTAGTTTCAATAAAACCATAGAGTTTGATAATCGATGGGTGATCGATGGTTCTCATTAGCTGCACCTCCTTGAGGACACTTGCTCTCTATGTAATGATTCAAAACAAATTAGACAATTGCCCATGTGTAACCTTCCATCCACTTGTCTCAAAATTCCACTCTTGTAATGACATTCTTGTTTCTATGCATCGCTCTCTCCACCCCCATCACCCCCAAAATAATGAACAACATACCTGCGATTGAGAAAGTTCTAGTTTTCTTACTGCCTTGACAGCGACTTTACGTTTTGTATCCAAATCAAATGCTTTATAAACGTTTGAGAATGCACCACTGGAAAAATAAACACAAAGAATGGGGCTCGTTAGTACTTTTTTTTCTCACAATACAACACATACTCGCCAAGTTTGCTAGTAAGCTCATAACGCTCCAAACCACTGTAACATGGTAGTCCATGTTCATTATGCGGGGTTGGCAGGTCTTCCATGCTTTCATGCTGCTTGCTATGGCGTTTGCCGTTGGGTTGCATGGTCGATTGTTGCTTTGAACTGCCTCGACGTAGTATGTTTTTCAGTTGAACAAACATGAGAATGAATTACAATTGGGACAGCGATGAAGTCGGTTGACGAAAAGACTTTGTAACCATTGACCAAGAGAATAAAAGTGGGCATTAGCAAGCTACACTCTCCAATGACATTCTCTTGTAAAGCACGAGAACATACTTTGTGTTGTGAATATATGCAGTGGAGAAAACAAGTATCAAAAGGAACGAGAAAAGGAAAGAAATTGCAGGAAAAAAAGGGAAAGGAACAGAAACTGGCAACTGCCCTATTCGCTTTTTATTGCTCATTCTGGCCAATTAGACTTCCCGCTGTAAGAGCACATGCCTTAACCATCCAAAGCATACTTTTTATAGAGGACAGGAACTTTCCTCCCGAGCCATTTGTCAGAACATGATCAAGGGTTTTTTGAAGGAGATCATATAAACGTGTTTGAACAAATGCTTAAAGAAAGACATGGTAACCCCTGTGGGGGATATGCGGAGCATCAAAGAGCGTGTTGTGGGGGAAATCGTGGGGAAAGCAAGGTACAAAGAAAGGTGGAGCACTATCTTATGAATCATTTGCTGCTGCCAAGCAAGAGTCAATATGCCAATATCATGTGATATCTGATTATCAGTAGGGGAAACACAAAGAGAAATCATCATCTTCTCCTATCCAATAGGCGTAGGATGTAGTTACTATGCATATCATCCTGCTATGTTTCATCATCATCATTCCATTATCCAGCCCATGATTAAACACGCGCACACGCACACACACACACACACACACACACACACACACACACACACACACACACACACACACACACACACACGCAACACTCGAGAATATATTAAAGATGAACACGCCATACCTCTATTTTATACACATACACTAATATTATCTGAACAAGTAATCCATCATCCATGTATGAGAAACAATCTAATCAAGCAAATTTGTTAATGGCATAATATACAGGACATTAATATAGACAATTCCTTCTATCCCATGGATGAAACGGAAACAAGCAATCAATATCCTTGGCGTCACAAAGGTGGTATGAGATGTGGTTTGAGTAAAACCAAAAGGCATATCGACTGAGCCTTATGAACTGAAATCACTCTCGGGTGGAACAGGATCCTTGGGATGTTTGGCCTATCAAAAACCAATTCATTACTTCAAACACATCTCTTTGCCAACATGAGATCATTTTCTTGCCTCCATATGATTCACTAATGTCTTGTACGTGGGCATGGTCACAAAGCATTTGGGACACTTGACCTGATCTAATATCAGCCATTGCCATATTTCATTATATCATTGAATTACCTGAAGACCAGCAGCACGAGCTCCAAGTTGCGACTTGGCCTTGCCCTTCTTGGCAGCTTCTTTCTGAGCCTTTTGTCTACAATCACACCCCACAATGAGTCATCATGAGTGAGATTACTCCATACAATGCACAAGAGCTTACCTTGCTTGTTCCTTTTGGGCACCACGAGCCATAGCTCAATCGTAAAAGCTTCTTGTTTTGAAAAGGAAAAAAGGGCTTGGGACCGTGATGTGGCTCTCCTCTTTAACTCCCGCCTATGCCCTTGAGCACAACCTTGTTGTCATTGCAACAAAGAGGTTTCTTGACTCGATCTACTCTATTCAATACTAGTTTTATGGATTACATGCCCTTTCTGGTATACGCGCTATGTGATATTCCATCCAATTCATGTCAACAGTAATAAACGAGATATCTTTATCGAGATCCAATGGCATACGTTCAACAAGAACAATGCTCGATTTAGTGTACGCGCATTATAATACCAACATTGCATCTTCATTCTTTTTATCCATACATCAAGAAATCACATGACAGATGAATCACTCACTTCAAATACCTTCTCACCCCTGTGTTCAAACAATGAATGATTTTATGATTCCATAAATGGAAAGAACGTCAGAGTTCATGGACAATAAAGGAAACAGGTGGCTACCATGACACTGGTCACCAATGTTACTTGTATCCAAGAAAGCACACAAGATGTAATACATTATGTTTTATGGATCAATGCTTTATTAGCTAATATTATAAACAAGTGCGAAATCATGTATTCTACTACGTTTGTAATATCATCCATCATTGATCCGTATCCTATTATTGAATAATAAAATCCAGTTTCCTGATTGTTGGGATGAATGAAACCGCCTTGTGTATCCGATTGGTTGCAGCAAGCTAAAACGCGGTCAGCAAACTTTTCGGCTTCAGGGAAACAAAGATAGCAATTATGCTTTACTGTTCGCATCATTTGCTGATATCATTTCACAGAAAAAGAAGAATTGGATAATGAATTGCTACATGGAACCAGTTTCTCATAAACACATACACACACAGATCAATCCACGCGAGATTATAAGAGGAGTGTAAAAGAAAAGGAGGCTTATTTTATATGTTCCAGATATTGAGATGAATGACTGCTGTTGGGTGAATCGGAGGCTTAAAGAGCGGGCTCGCGTTGTCCTTTTTTTTTTTAATCAGCCTTTGTGCACAATCGATTGATCCTCCTCTTTCTCATAACGTCTTCTAGGGATGGTAAGAATCTAATCCACCTACAATCATATTAATCCATCCATCCATCCATCAATCCATCTAATCCATACCTCTTTATCATCATCATAGTCTCACCGCAAGTACGAAGCTCCCCGTCACGGTCACTTGGGTTTCCTTCCCCGTAAGCGCACCAGACAACACCGTGGTCGTGTTAAGGCTTATCCTAAGGATGATGCCAAGAAGCCTGTGCACTTGACTGCTTTCATGGGTTACAAGGCTGGTATGACCCACATTGTTCGTGATTTGGATCGTCCTGGTTCCAGTAAGTATCTTTGGCATTGGCATGAGAATGGAGGATCCAGTTGGTTAATTGTATTATTACCATTACAGAGATGAACAAGAAGGAAATTGTCGAAGCTGTTACCATCATCGAAGCTCCTCCTATGGTCATTGTTGGTGTTGTTGGTTACATTGAGACTCCCCGTGGTCTTCGTACTCTTACCACCGTTTGGGCTGAGCACTTGTCTGATGAAGCCAAGCGTCGTTTCTACAAGAACTGGTATGCTTCCAAGAAGAAGGCATTCACCAAGTATGCCAAGAAGTATGCTGATGGTGCCAAGGACATCACCCGTGAGCTTGAACGTATCAAGAAGTACTGCTCTGTTGTTCGTGTCATTGCTCACACCCAAATTGGCAAGGCTCGTCTTGGCCAAAAGAAGGCTCACATTATGGAAATTCAACTCAACGGTGGCTCTATTGCTGACAAGGTTGACTTTGCTCGTGAACACTTTGAAAAGGAATTCACTGTTGGTTCCATCTTTGAGCAAGATGAGATGATTGATATCATTGGTACCACCAAGGGTCACGGTTATGAAGGTGTCACTCATCGTTGGGGTACTAAGAAGCTTCCTCGTAAGACTCATCGTGGTCTCCGTAAGGTTGCTTGTATTGGTGCCTGGCATCCTGCTCGTGTCATGTACTCTGTTGCTCGTGCTGGTCAACGTGGTTACCATCGTCGTACTGATCAAAACAAGAAGATCTACCGCATTGCTCACGGTGCTGATGCCAAGTCTGGTTCCACTGAGTACGATCTTACTGAGAAGCAAATCACTCCCATGGGTGGTTTCCCCCACTATGGTGTTGTCAATGAAGACTTCGTCATGATCAAGGGTGGTTGCTCTGGTGCCAAGAAGAGAGTTCTTACTCTTCGCAAGTCTCTTCAAGTCCACACCAAGCGTTCCGCTCTCGAGAAGGTTACTCTCAAGTTCATCGATACTTCTTCCAAGTTCGGTCACGGTCGCTTCCAAACTCCTGCCGAGAAGCACCAATTCATGGGTTCGCTCAAGAAGGACAAGAACTAAGTACCTTTTTAGTACTTGTATCAATAAATGTTTCTTCAACATTCCAGAAGATGTTAATCATCATGTGTTGTTGGGTGATTGGGATAATATATGTGTGTTGATAGGGATCATTTTAATAATAGAAAGTGTTATATCATACATCTAATATGGGACTATGAAATGTAATAATATATGTACTCTTTATTGTTGGTGTGCATCAAAAGGTCATGTCGGGTTTGCCGAATTGTACAATGCCAGCATTGAGTTTTTCACCATCCAATTCATCTAATGCTTTCAGCTCTCTTCGGATATATTGAACTACCAATGCAAGGTTGACGGCATTGTTGGATGTTGGTGCAAAAAGATTTCTATACATGTACAATGTTAATTCATAAATCATCATACCCCATCCATTTATTTACCTCCACAATGCAGCTGCTAAAACTGGATCATCCTTGCACATGCCTTCATCATACGAGACAACACCACCATGGAATTGAGCAAGGAAATCTTGAATGTAATTGTTGATCATTCTTTGTTGTGTAATCTAATAAAAAAAGCCATTGAGCCCATCGTTCATCCATTCATTCATGAATGCTTACATCATGTTCTCGAATGCGTGCTTCAGCATCTTCAAAGAGACGATTGACCAATTCTTGAATAAGCATCTTGCCATTACTATCAGCTCGTAGTCGAACCATCAACATCCACACATGAAGTTGTGTCACAGAGAACCAAGATTGGAAATTGTCAGGAAGGTTGCAAGCTATTGTATACCATCAGTATGACCCTATTCCAAAAATTTTAAGCTATCCTACATTACCTTCAATAAAGAATGCCTTGTTGGCTTCCACTTGCTTTGCACATGAATTGTATAATTGATGACTTGTACGAATAGCCACAGAAGGCTTTGAATTCCATCCCAACATGCGAGCAAGGCCATAGACAAGTTTCTTGGTCGTGTCTGAATACTTCTTTTCGGAATCACTTTGTTGTGCCGTAGTTGTTGACTGCAAGCGTGCTGCTATCGCTCGACTCGGTTGCTATCCATATTCCACGTGAGCAACACATGTATTGAACTCAAGATCGTATTGTCATTCTTAACGTACCACCGTCATGGGAGCCATACGCATGGCATGTTGAATAAAAGGACGTAATGTTGTCGGCTACAAAGAAAGAGGAAATGAATATACATTGACACCATGGCGATGAGTTGTTGTAAGCATATATACCCGATGTTGCACGTTGAACGCGCTATTCTTTAACGCGTTGACAAATACCATGTCGTGTATAAGTGTGTATATGAATGGAAGAAAAAATGGGTGGAGAGGAAACGAAAACACAACAACAACAACCAGCGGAGGGATGTGTCACACATCTCTCAACCATTGGCTTGGTGATACACGCACACACACACAATTGAGAATTCTACATGCTCGCAATTTTACTACTTGTCAATCGTCACACGAAAATAAAGTAAACAAGGGCATTTTGAAGGATATTATTAAGCAACCATTTGGGGAATGGATTTAGCACGCTTGAGCAACTGCACTGCAGACTTGTGCCTATGCAAGGAGAGTCGACTTCTTGTAGGCTTCTTGGTTACTTGGCCATGTTGGGATAGGGGTTGAGAAGTTGTTTGACTAGTAGAACAAGGAGGCGCTGGTGGTGAACAAGATGTCAAAAAGTGCTCCAACGCGGGAAACCTTATCAAATCACTTTGCTCACTCGATTCATTCCACTCGTTGCCAAGACTTTGAGCTAAATCTCTTGAAGCCGAAAACTCAAGACTATCGATATTCACCTGTGATGTTGCATTAGGTTGATTATTATTCACAGAGGATGATTGAGATATATCAGCATTAGTAGGCTGCTCGTTTCTCATGACAGGATCATTCGTTGTTGTTGTTGCTGCTGTTAGTTGTTGGGGTGGCGCCGAGTATCGATGAGTTGAGTAATGCTGCTTCTGCTGAGGAATCGATGGAGAAGAATCACTATCATGTTGACATTCTCTGGTTTCTTGTACGACAGGTGATGATCCACGTCGTTTTCTACGAACACTGAGACGAGACACCAAACGTGATAAACTTTGCATATGAAATAAACGAATTGAAAGAAAAAAATGGATAAAGCAAAAATCGACTTGTAGCTAATTGCTGAGCAACAAGGCTTGTGAGAGTGGTCTCCCTTTTCACCAAGGGCACGAATCAACAAGGTCAATGAAGGAGTAGTACTTGAGGAGTCATTTCTGGTAGTGTAGTACTAAGGGGTTATGTATACAAGTCGCTCGACGATGGATGTGTATGGTGCAAATGTGCTTTAAGTAACATGGGTGATAACATGTAGATGCAGGAAGGGTTTGAGCCAAGCCCAGTAAAAAGAAAAACGCCTGAAATTTATATAAAGCCCATCAGCTGTAGTGAATGATAGTAATAAGTTTTGGGCTTCTTATTATTGCAACATGTTGTTCAAGTGTTGTGCACTACTCGCTTCGCTCTTTTTGCTATTTTCATTCTTGCTGCACCTCTTTGTGATGATTGGAGGATTGTCCAATCGCACATTTTTGCGCAGCATGTACTTTGATCAAGTACATAATTCCGGTACAAACCAGGTGTACAATCTCGGCCTTTGGTAAGCTAATTGCAATTATGCTTTGCTGTCAAATTCACACACACATGGTTACACGCAGGAATGCATGCTCTGGTACGACACAATCAATTCAAACTTGTGGCAAACCAACACAATCTTATAACTGGGGAAATACACCTGACGTGGGTACAATGTTACCCCAGCAATATCAACCAGGAGGTACTCATCACAGCATGTTCACTGCCTTGTTTGCACTCTGTATGGCAGGACTTTGTTTGAGCTTTTTGTTGTGGATTCTCAGCTTGCCTATCATGCTATGTTGTGCACATCGTCGTCTCTCAAGCTCCTTAATGTCGACTCTTACTTGGCTCAATTTCCTTACCACGATTGGCGCCATTGTGATAGGTCTTATTCTTGCCATCTCCTTGAATAGGAGTCTTTCTGATGGATGGCGTGGTGTTGCAGGAAATTCGATTTGGACCTTACTCGGTGCCATGGGTGCTTTATTGATCGGATCTCTTCTCTTTAGCGGTTCATGTTGCCTTCCAAAGCCTAAACGTCGTGTGGGCGATCCAGAAATGACTAAACCAAATTTTGGACCTAGACCCATGTCTTATGGCAATCAACAACAGCAGCCAGCTATGATGAACCAACAAACCATGGGTAACACTGCTACTGGGCCATCTTCTGGTGTACGCCCATTGCACATTCCTCATTAGATTAATCTCATAGTCCACTTATGTAACACTCTGTAATCTTTATCTATACTGTAATTATGAGCTATATCGTATAAACAAACAAACATTGGTTATTCACATCATATTGATCCAAAACATTTCATTGTCTTTTTGTGTATGTAAAATGCACCACATTCTCTATGGTATATGATATTATCTAATCTTGACTTGCTGGAGATGCAGTGGCATTGGTTGCTGCTGGTCGTCGTCTTCCTGGAGCCATAGGTCGATTGAATTGTCCTTGTCGTTGTCCACTCAACATTTGGACACGTTGGCCAACAATGCCTTGAGCTGGTGCTGCATTGGTAACAGAAGACACTTCTTCCACAAGATACTCTTCAGTAAGATCCGCAATATCGCTTGTTTCAAGCTGTAAAATGTGGAATGAATAACACTGTATTGCCACATACAGATCCCAAACATACCTTTTTCGTCACCTTGAGATCCAATTGACTATCAGCCGCATTGATGACATTGGCTTTTGAAGACGAATACAACATACGTTCACGAATCTTGGAAGAGGATGGGCAAGTGTAGATGAAAACTAATACATGCATGTTATTAGCATGATTGATGTAAAAACCGTGATCCATCATCATTTACCTAAGCTCTCGGTTCCATTATGCTCGAGCAAATAAAAGGTGAAGCGTGGGGCATCTGCAGCAAGTGTAGAATGAACTTGATTTGCTGGCACATGATCGGCCTTGTCCAATGCGATCGTTTCCTTCTCCAAGTACTAGACAAGATATAAACTTTAGTGAGCCATGTACAAGATGGAATCTCTCAAAGATAACTTACCAACGAAACAAAGTTATGTGCACGTTCATCCTTGCCCTTTTTCAAATCACCAAGCGCTTCCAGTACATTATCTGCCATGGGGAAGGTGATACCTGGAGCAATTGTCTTGCGAGTGGTAGTTCCTTGATAATCTGATACAGCTTTGGCCTGGGATAGAATATCAGCCATTGGATAACTTAATATTGAAATAAACTTACTTCAGCCAACTTAATCTCTGCCAATTCACGTTCACGTTGTGTCAAAGGGGCATCAGCCTTCTTGTGCGCAAGATGTTTCTTGTAACCATCCCAATTCAGCTCAGACTAGTGTTCTTGTTAATATAGATGAAAGACATGGCTCCATGATTTTCGTTTACCTCTACTGTTCCATAAACACTATCAGTGAAATGACTATCACCGAGTCCCTTGGTCAATGAAGCTCTGGTGGATGCATAAAGCATCTTGTCGCGGACTTTGGCGTTGTCGGGTACGTAGCACAAGAACAACCAGTTGTAACCACCCTTGGTATCCTTTTCATCCAAACGAACGAGTACATAGGCAGGCGTTGCAGCTTCAAAGAAATTGGTAATCTTGGCATAATCTAAGCCCTGAATTAGCTTCACCAACCTAATGATCACGTGTGCATTTACCTTGCTCCAAGCTCGATTCGACAGGTGTCGTTCCCGTGGTTTCCAAGGACTCTGCATATATGCAAGTTATTTTCGTTGGTTTCCACTCATATGGTAGTCCAATAACACATACCATTCACAATAGAGACACGAATGGAACGAGTATTTCCAGTGGCAACTGCATCAGCAAAGGTCTTTGCAAGATCTTCGGAAACTATCCCAGTTTGTCAAGTTAATCGACTCTTGTAGAAAGAATATTATGTTTAGTGTGGTACCTTGAATGCCACTTTGATGAGACATGGTGATGAAGTAAGGTGGATGAAGGAGATAAAGAAACAGAAAGAGTAGTAGTAACTGAGTGCCAATTATAGAGCAATGCCACCGTCAAGATTCCCGACCCTTGAGCCATTTGCTGTAATGGATCGTGTTGCACAGATCAATGTTGAGCTTTTATCATTCACAAGAGAAGCGATACAAAGGCCCAATAATGAAATGTGTTATTTGTCTTGAACCAACAATGAACGCTGCTGAACAAAGCTCTATGGATCTCCAATAAATTCATTCAAATGAGATGATTGCGCCTTCAAACAAAGCAACACGTTCAAGCATGTGGAATCATTTAATCTCTTTTCTACTATTGCTTAGTCTGATGGGGGGATGCTATAGCAAGCTTTCCACTATGTTGTAGCCATGCAACCATCTTCATCTCTTCTGCAACCATCCACAACAACAACATAGATACATCTTTATCCATAAGCTATCTTTATCTATATAAACATTCACGACAACATATATATACATCTTTCTATCATCTTGTATGTGATATTGAATGAAATGGGAGTGTCAAACGGCGGAGGATAGATCAGCCGACTCCAAGTGGATTCGCGTTGGTGACGGATTTGTTACACGCGCCGATTTGGTGTCGTATTGGGCGCGTTTTCTGGTTCCTCACAATCGTTCTCTTTCTACTATACGACCATGTCACGCGAAGGAACACCTTCTTCAGATACACTCATTGATATCGACAACTTCGACGAAAATGAAGTGACCGATCTCGGATTGAAAAACTTGCTCAAGCGAGAGATCGAACTACAACTCCTTATTGACGCTTTGCAAACCGAGATCGCACAATTGGAAGAAGGCATTAATGGCAAAGACAAGGGCGATGAAGAAGAGGAACTCGACGACCAAGGTATATATGCTTGATACCAAACTGCAAGGAATAACTTGAGCTCACTACTATGACAAAACAGACCTTGAAGAATACGAAGCACCAGAGTGGTGTGTACCTATCAAAGCCAACGTCATGAACTTTGATTGGGATGTAAGTTACTCAAGAGGATGATATAAGAGAGAATGGATTATTGACTTAAGAAACATGTATCTAGTCACTTGCAAAAGAAGTTCAGTTTGATGTCATTGTTGCTGATCCACCATGGCAACTTGCTACTCATGCCCCTACTCGTGGTGTAAGTCTTCTTTTCTTTTTTGGCTCATTTCAGTGTAGTGGAATGCTTATTATCTCCTTTCTTAGGTGGCTATTGCATACCAACAACTTCCTGATATCTGTATCGAAGAAATCCCGATTCCCAAGTTACAAAAGAATGGATTCATATTTATTTGGGTGATCAATAACAAATATGCCAAGGCCTTTGAGCTTATGGAACGTTGGGGATATACGTGAGTTATACAAAGAGTCAACAATATGATATCCTTATATGTATATGTCTTGTATAGTTATGTTGATGATATCACTTGGGTCAAGCAAACTGTCAACCGAAGAATGGCCAAAGGACATGGTTATTATCTACAACATGCAAAAGAGACCTGTCTTGTCGGTAAAAAGGTGAGTTGATGATAGGCATTGGATTAGAGAGGGATTGATGATTAATGGGATATCATAGGGTGAGGATCCTCCCAACTGTCGACATTCTGTTGGATCTGATGTTATCTTTTCGGAACGACGAGGACAAAGTCAGAAACCAGAAGAACTGTATGAGCTTATTGAAGAGCTTGTACCCGATGGTAAGTAGCTTCAGTTTCATCTTATGACGTGTATGATTCACAGTCGATTCTAGGCAAGTATTTGGAGATTTTCGGTCGCAAAAACAACTTGCGTGATTACTGGGTGACCATCGGCAACGAACTATAGCTATACAAACCACCCATCAACCCTCCTCTTGCTTCTTGTCACTTTTATTCCATCCATTCGGCATATCCCTCGTTTAGCATCTATCAGCCCCTCCCTCAACATATTGCATTTCTGCTACAGTAGTATATAAGAACAATGATTATAAAATGCTTTGATTCATCCTTTATTTGGTACATGCTATGGACGAAGATGATGATGCTAAGGTTTTACTTTTTACTCTTGATTGCTTTCTGAAACTAATTACAAACCAAAAGTATAAATCATTTGAGCTCATACAAAATAAATGCGTCAACTTACCGGCAATAATGCCACATCCAAGACGTGCACCAGCGTGACCAGTGGTCTTGGAGTCTTCAAAGTTACCACGACCAAGATCATCTCTATCAGCATGAACAACGATACCTCGGCTATTTCAAGCCAGATAGATTAGTCCAAATTTGTCATTTGTTTGTGAATGAAAACGAGAATAGAGCCAACTTACCCAAGGATGGAACGTGGACCATGCAAAGTAGCAATTGGATCGGTCAAATCAAAACTAACGTGGCCATTCTCATCGGCTTTAAGGTTGCCAAAGTCACCTTGATGACGCACCTTGTCGAAGGGACCACCATGGGTAACATTGAATGGATTGTAGTGAGCACCCATTGAAGTGCAACCTTTGTTTACAAACAATCATGGTTGAATAATTGGAGATCTCTTGTTTTAAAACATTCTAAGCTTACCATCAGACATATCACCAAACTCGTGAACGTGGACACCATGTTCAGTTCCAGGCTCGAGACCATCCAATTCAAAGTGGACCTTGGTTCGTTCACCTTCACATTGAGAGAAACGCACAAAACCTGAGATTGTGCTATTGACGGCAACAATAGCAGCAACGGCAGTAGTAAGATTGACCATGATTAAACTTGTGTGTGATAGAGAGAAGAAGGGATGATGCTTGAATGAAAAAGAGCAACAATGAACCACTTTATATAGAGTCGCGATTGCTTCCCCTCCGAGACAGGTGCGACATTATTTATCATGACGCACCCTCCATGTTTGGACAATGGGCTTGGTCATTAGCCACTTTTCCTGTTTGAGATAGACACTACCCAAGCCAAAGTTTGTATACATCAGGCTTATGAATATAAATAACGTTTTTGGACTTGTACAGAAAGAAGTATTTTTATACACACGGACAAAAACTGTCGTGGAAAGGACACATGAAAGAATAACAGGGAATAATATATATATACGTAATACGCGTTATGTGTTGTTTTTCTATATATCACACCAATTGTTGACGGGAAGGCAGGAGAGGTATTTGCAACCTGGACAGATCTGATAAGCGGGAAAAAATAATGGATCAGCGTCCCACAATGCACATTAATACTTTGACAGCCGCTTACCTGAGATGGATCGGAGCTTGAGTAAAACGAAGTGATGCTCACTGCAAAGAGGATAATCAAGATAATGAATGCAATGGTCCGAATGCCCCAGGTGATCAATTTTCCTTTTTTTGCTAATCCTTCTCGCATAGGAGCGATCATCGCGCCCATAACAATACCCACCACGAAGCCGCCTATCATCCAAATTAGGTTAAAAAAATAAAGCTCATCTTTTCCCTCTCTCCCTTGATGGTGAAATTATTGTATTGTGCTTACCCAAATGAGCGAAATTATCTAGACCTGGTAACAATCCAAGCACCAAGGAGATAATGGTAACCAAGAGTAACTTGATAAGTTCACGAACTGGATTTGCAATTGTTTTCCAGTTGACCAGTACATCGATGAACATATATCCGATTAAACCAAAGAGCGCGCCAGAGCACCCCATACTGGCTATATGAAAAAACAGAATGATGTGTCAGCATCGGATTGTTTTCTTATTGGCTTTCCAATCATTCTGTTGTCATACATACCAGTCGTAGTCTGAGCAAGCATGGCACTTAGGACAAAGCCGTAAATGCCGGATGCCATGTAGAGAAGAATATACCGTGGTGCACCTAAAACACACTCAAGATCCGCTCCCAATCGCAAATGAGAAAGCATATTCATGATATAATGCACCACGCCTGCATGCATAAAGATGGGTGTAATGAATCTGAAAGATTGGTTGGGATCGCTGCCACCAAATCCTCCAAAACCACACAACTCTTCGAGCGTACACGTTTCTTGATCCCGATAACAGTAACTGATGGCTGTGGATGGAGAATAATTGGGTACAGGTCGCATGCATGGTGTGAATCGTGCTCCCATATTGATTAATACCTATGATCCCAACAGTGAATACATTTGTGGATCATCATAAGTATAATACTTACAGTGTAACTGGGTCCAATCATTGGATTAAATGTTGGGCTTGTTTCAATGACACTTCCTGTCATTTGTGAATTCTTGATAAACTCGACCACCAAAACAATCAACATGGCGAGACCTGATATCCAACTGAACCAAGGTCGACGCACAGGTCCCAATAAGAGTCGCATACCCAAATTGCGTCTACCAGCAGGATCCATCATGGCAGGTTGTTGCAAGTAAGGTACATAGGATGTTCCTTGTTGTGGCATAGGTTGTGTATTTTGAGCATTCTTATAAGCTGAAGTACCATCACGTGTTTGTTGCATATCATCTTCTTGTGATTCAAGACGCATAAATCCGTCGGATCGTAGACCGGTATTTCCATAATATGTTGGTTGATTGTTTACTGCTGCTGCATTGTTATTTCGCTCGTACAATGCATATCCCATATTGCTATCGTCATGTTCAACTGCTATTTTTTCACCACCGTTATGATGAAAAGTATCGGCACCAAAGTTGCGAGCTGTTGTGGTGGAGGGTCCACTAGGATAATCAGCGGTCGTACTCGATGTATGCATAGGTAACGGGGGCGGAAGTGGTGCTGGTGAAGCTACTACTGATCCAGAAGGCATAGAAGGTGAATTGGCATACACTGGCGATGGAATAATAGATGGTGATTTGGCGGCAAACTGAACATGAGGTGAACCGGTTTCATGGAGGGGAATGTCGGTGGTGGCATCATCCCAATTTCTTCGTGTTGGTGGTGGCGAATGAAGGGAACCTGCATTAAAGCCTGCATCGTAACCTTGTGTTCTATCCATGACGAATGCAACAAAGGTGGATAATAGGGAGAAGAGGAAAAACGGCTGACTGTGCAAATACCAGGCAACGACACAAGTGAAAAAATAAGGGACACGGACCGGCTTGGCGCCTCTCAGTTCGAAAGCCGAATCATCTACTTTGAGCCTTTCCTGTTGTGTAGGATGATTGAATCTAATTAAGTAAATGATCGGTAGCACTGCCAAGAAACCTGGTTTTCTATTCTCGATCGACGTGTTGGTTATTATTAGCATGAAAATCTTTACTACTCTGTTGTTTCCTCTACTTTATAACACACTCTCTTTTCCATCGAGATCAGTCTCAAGTGTAGTAGTAATAAACGTTCATCATGCCAACCATAACACCATATCATGATCGATGATCATTGTCCCAGCTAAGCTCAATTTTGGTGAACTACCGTCTTTTTATAGCGAGTATTATTGCAAAGATTGGAATGAGAATATGCAATACTATGTGGTGGGATAAGACTATCTTGAATTTCTGGCCAGCGAGAATTGCAAGTAAAGATCTGGCTTCCTGAATCGACGTACAATGCTGATTGCATCTTGATACAGCTTATCATATGGCGAGGATTTCCTTGGAAGGCAAGATATAGTGACAGCCAACAGATCGCATGTCGTTATCAACAAGCTGCATAGCATTCTCCACGTTGCGATTCAAGTCAACCTGTAGCTCGTTTTGATGTTCACGAATATACAATAGGCGATTGGATTCCATCTTGATATGCACGTCCACAACAAACTAGTGGATTAGGTCTCCAAACAGATGCAGCAAATGAGGATTGTTTTGGGAAAGATAAGGGTGATAGATATTTGAGAACGGGTGATATCGATCCATATTGATCAAAGATGGGAATGAGTACATCATGAAGCGAAGCGATACTGCTGTATTGCGGCCTTTGGTCGGCATTAATGATCATTCTGTACAATCAAACATGTTAAGATTTGAAGTGAAAGAGAATCTAATGGTGCTGGTTCATTGTAGACATAGTGTGCTTTGTGTATAGTCGAATAGTTGTAGTAGCTGTGTCGCCTTCGACTATCCCTTAATTCCACACCATCGTATAGATTTATCAACTCCCATGTCGCAACATTCATATATCACTCTTAGCCAAATGCTTGATCAGATGATACTCGATAACGTAAAAGATGATCGTTGCCAGCAAGCCTGTTGCATGCTGATATTAATGGGCTGATGGATATCTGGATAACATAGTCTCTTGCCGTCAATGTTCAATAAACCATGGTGCCTGGAAGCAAATCAAGCTGTAAAGTGTGTGTGTGTGCGTGTGCGTAGTGCTGTATTGCAATTTGAAAAGAACCGTGTCAATGTAAGCATTTACTGCCCTGATCGCAACAACACCATACGTCGAATTACCCTTTCAATTGCGAACATCTTGAGATCTTAGCAAGTTCATTAAAGTTGACAGTGGTTCACATTTGTTATTGACTTGACGTGCTGGTGACGATAAGAATATATGTCTGTGTCGCCATGCAACAAAAAGTCAACGCATTCAGTAAATCTGACTTCCAATCCAGCGGGTGAAATGCTCTTGCAGCCTGCTCATTCATGACCTAAAACTCAGCTTGACATGAAATTTCTTATTTCTTTCCTTCCCATCTTCCCAAACCATAAAATGCACCTTTGTATCATATTTTTGACATCACACTCTTTCGTTTGACACCCATAATGACATTATTTCCATATTTGGAAGTTGGCGGTCTCGTCATGTAACTGGAAAATAGCAAGCTAAGCT
Source organism: Lichtheimia hyalospora FSU 10163 (assembly GCA_025094155.1). NCBI lineage: Eukaryota > Fungi > Mucoromycota > Mucoromycetes > Mucorales > Lichtheimiaceae > Lichtheimia > Lichtheimia hyalospora. Next base: position 147,669 of record PTRB01000010.1, read on the forward strand.
CGCTTAGCTCAGTTGGTCTAGAGCGTGGTGCTAATAACGCCAAGGTCACAGGTTCGATCCCTGTAGTGAGCATATGTGCTCTAGAAAATCGAGTTGGTCGATTTCTTTTGTTTTTCTTCATCTATGGTCACGTGATCTGTATTGCACATATTTCAATACTAGTCCCTAGATGTGCAATTGCTGCTTTTCATTTTGTATCCATTATGTTACATTCTCCTTCTTTAAATGTGTCATCTTTGTGACCTATCATTTGTTTCTTTTTCGTGCAGCAAAGGTTAGAAAAAGCAACTGGTGGAAGATTCACACTATATATAAAATAAATGGATCAACGTAGAGGATATATAGTGAGTGTAATAGAGTAATGTAAGGAATAAACATGGAATGAGTCGCATAGTTGAATCAATAATCTAATGCTACAGGAGGGAAAAACAAAGATGCTATTCTATAATACAAGTGATGGTATTGACATCAGCTCTACTTTTAAGATACAATCCATTATTGAACAATAGTCTAATTGAAGAGGAATCAGATAATCTAAAGGATGCAAGTACAGCAGTAGTTTTATTGCAGCATGTTTCCATTAGGTAGTGGCATTGGATGTGGTGGAAGAGTTGATATGATATATCAATGAAATAATAACGATAGCATGCAACAATGAATATCATATGGGATCACGTAAAGAGGGCACAATTGCAAGAGGGACAAGAGCATGATCATGGGTGAACCCTGCAATTTTCTTCAAGCAGGTGAGATAGTATTGCTACCATTGGTATCGGTAGTGTTGGCAGTATCAGGTTCAGTATCGACAACAGCTGGTCCTAAAAGATGTTTGCCGACATATTTGTTCATGGTAAAACCGCTAATGTAAGTTTCTCCTTCAAAGAGTCGTGTGAGCTTGTCATCGCATCGAATATGGGTCTTCTTTTCGGGATCCTGCAAGTTGTTCTCTTTGATATATTTCCAAATATGCTTCACCACTTGGGGTCGGGACAACTGTTTGAAGCACGTTCACATTAAATCATCCATTCCAATCATTATCCCATGTGAACATCATAATAATCCTTACCGCTTTTTGTCCAGTAACTTGTGCCATATCATCGCTTAATATCCATGTCCTAGAGAAATTATTCTGTTCTGCCTTCTTTGGATCTTGCTGCCGTGGTTTCCTTGGTTTCTTGGTGACCTTTTTTGTGCTTTCAGTCTTAGCTTTTCGTTTAGGTGCTGCCTTCTTGACAGTACTCTGGTTACTGGTGGTGGTCGTCGTTTGGGACTTTATTGCAAGAGACGTGTCATCGTCGTCGTCGCTGCTGCTGCTGCTGCTGCTGCTGCTGCTGCTGGTATCCTTGGATTGCATTTCCGCACTGACCTTGTCAAAGCATTCGGCAATGAGTGCATTGAGCGGTTTCTTGTGTTCATCGAGGTTGATTGTTGTTTCTTTCTGTAGTTGCTTTCTGACAGCCTTGGCACTGACACTATCAAGATCAGAAGCTTTCAAGATCTCTGCAAGACGCGCCATGATTAGCCAAAGAATTTGTTTAATGTCGTCTTGAACATTACCGATAATACGAGGACGTAACGTGTGAATATCCATAATGCGTGCAAAGGGTTGCTGACGTTGACAAAGAAGAAAAAGGGAACAAAGTAGGTACCCAACAATTATTATGTTCTCTTACACCATGCTGATTTCAAGACCAGTTAGCGAACATTGACAGAATGCTATATTCATCCCCACAATCAATATATTCTTTCTGATCCTACAAACACCACACTCATTCATGCTCCTTATTTGGATAATCATATATCACAGAAACAATGCTCAAGTTTTTCAGACGAACGTAAAGGAAAATAATAAGTCATATTTGGTCAAATGGATCGTATATCCATACTTCTATAGTATTCTTTAATCCTGGAATCGCCTTTGCGTATTGCTTTCAAGTTTGATAGAGAGCTAATGAATTAAATGATGATCATTCGACATAACTAACTTATTCGATATCAATGCTTCATCTGGGATTGCACTACTTGTTAGCCAGTTTTGTTCGACTTGACTAGGGGATCTACCCATAACGCCAAAGTGAAGGTACTTGTTAGACTTGAGCGCTGGAGATGATGTCAATTCTCATATTTTTGCGTGTAGTATATATTATAGCTGCAAAAGAGCTTGATGATTAAAGAATAGCAATACCACTTACTGCCTCTTTTCCATTTCAGACCCTTTTAACAACTTTAGCCATTCACAATAGGATGATTCTCATGATTTCAGTAATTCTAGAATGGGTTGAATTTATGTAGTGTTGAGATGCTGAATATAGAGATTGAAGTATTGTAGAAGATATTGCTGCATTACAATTCGTGGCTGGGTGATCCAATGCTATACAAAGGCATCTGTCCATCATTGACATGATGTGACAAATATTTGCTAAGTGGAGTAGTACAAGTTTTGTGCGCACTGTACATTGCATGATCCTTGTATTTGATTATGTATATAATGTGTATTGATCTGGATGCCTGGTACGTAGCATAGAATGGTGAATGCTCCCTACCTGTAACATATTCATATTCACAGTGAACGTTCATCATTATCATCTTAGTATAGCCGATTGGGTTATGCCGATGTACAAATATATCACCCTGTGCCCTTGTTTGTAAAAACAATCGAACGCATAAAGACACGTGAAATTTAATGAAGGTCCCATTGTCCCAAATGGATCGGCGCAAGCATGGAATAAGAAACCTTGTAGTAGTAGCAGTGTCAGACAAGGAAAGTTTATGAATTGAATAAAGCGGTACAGGAGATGAACCATGCATTTTTCATTGATAATACAAGATGGCAAAGAAGCCTTATGGCAGAGGAAGCATGAATTGTACAGCGGTAGACCATCAAATATAGGAAAAAGGGGGAAAAGTTCAACATGTGTCCCAGCGTATCATATCAATGAATCACAAGAAACAACAAACAAAGATGATATTGGCTAGAGATTTCTTTGTGATTATTTAAGAAGCTGCTTTGATTATTCTCGCTTGTGTGTGGTTATTAACGAGGTGGTTGTTGAATTTCTTTCTCTTTCTCTTTTACCGACGGATGATGTTTGGACCAAGAATACTGCGCACGCGTTTCGTACGACCCTTGGCACCCCAATGGCATAAACAACACAACTGTAATGCATTCATGAATGGTGTGTCGCGACGCATGTTGCCATGCCGACCATTGGCCACATTACCACCGGGATTTCCCAGACCAAAGAGTGTTGCGTCAGTGAGCCGGGATGGATATCAACGCTTTCACAAGAGTGGTCAACCTTTTTACAAGTCGAAGCGCTTATGGGTGTTTGTGGGTACTGGCGTATTCATGTTTGGCGGATATTATGCAACCCATCTTGAGAAGGTACCCATCAGTGGTCGTATGCGATTTATGGATGTGACACCAAAACAAGAAGAAGCAATGGCCAAACAAGCATATCAACAAGTCATGTCAGAATTTGGATTACGTGTGCTTCCTCCTTATCATCCATACACTAAGTTTGTAACCAAAGTGGCGAAACGTATTGTGCAAGTATCTGGCTTGGATCATTTACAATGGGAATTCCATGTTATTGATTCGCCTGAACCCAAGTAAGTCAATAATAAGCTTGATCGAAAAAGTGTTGTGTTGTTCATTTTATTATGCACTTGTAGTGCCTTTGTGCTCCCAGGTGGTAAAGTCTTTGTATTCACAGGCATGTTGCCTATTGTACAAAATGAAGGTATGAACAAGGTGAATAACTGTGTTAAATAATGCATGCTAATAATGGGATAGATGGCATGGCAGCTGTACTCGGACATGAAATTGCCCATCAATTGGCACGACACAGTGCGGAAAAGCTGAGTTTCGCAAAGGTGATCCTAGCATTGCAGTTGACGCTTGTCCTCTTTGGGATCGAACCCTCGTTTGTCTTTAATCGATTTCTCCTCAACTTTGTCATCAGCAAGCCGTTTTCACGTAAATGCGAAACTGAAGCAGATGCTATTGGATTACAATTGATGGCTCAAGCATGCTTTGATCCACACCAAGCTGTTGCCATGTGGGAACGAATGGAAAAAGCAGGTGCTGGTGATATTCCTCAATTCATGAGTACTCATCCAAGTCATAAGAATCGTATTGAATTCCTTGAAAAGCAGGTATGCTCAATGTCTTTTTTAATATCAATCACTTTTAATGACATCATCTATAGATGCCTTCCGCATTGGAGAAACGTGCTGCCAGTGATTGTACTACCGAGCTTCGAAATCTTGCAGACATGTTCAACACACACCAATGGGTGCGTTGGTAATAGATAGATCCTCCCCCCACCACCACCAACCATAAACGTACACATTATCATCAATACAGAAATCATGTCAAATATATGTATATCCATTTAAAATCGAATCTCAAAGTCCCCAATGGTATTTGCTATTTCCTGTACATGTTGACCATCCGATAAGAAAGATCCCAGAACCGTGTATACAACTGTCTCATCAATCTTGCCATCGGGTTGTCGTGCTGCTTCCAATGTAGCCTTGAGCTCCTTTGCATTTTCTTGTTGATTTTCAGGGAGATCATTCTTGTTGAGTGTTTCGAGTAACTTGGTCATATCTTCTTCAGTTAAAGGTTTGCCTTCGCCTTTTACGTGCATAATTCAGTGGTCTATTCCACATGGGCGTAGTACGTATTTATCTCATACCAAGACTTAATGCTCCTCGTACAAGACCTTCAAGCGATGGATCAACACCATTGAGAGGAACACTGGTAGAAGAAACAGGGTTGACAGTAGATTGCGTCATTGTGAGAGAAAGGCGAAAGAAAGACGATCCAAGCCGCGTTTGTCTCCATGTGACAATTTTAAACGTTATACAAACAACGCTACATGAACTCAGCTTGGCCCACGCATCCATTTCACATGTGTCACACAAAAGAGGCATCCCTGTAATTATATATTATATCAAATGTTCTTTTTATATATGTCAAAAGCAAAGAAGAGCAAATAAATAAAATGAGGGTGATATCGTTTCATCTACAGTTCAAGTACTAACTATTATTATTGAAATGACATTGAAAACTTGCTTCCAAATGCTTCCAGGAATGGTTTCTTCTTTTTGGTTTTTTCTTTTGCTTTAGGTGCTGATGGAGGTGTTGTTGTAGTTGAAGGGGGTGGTGTTTGATCCAATGGATAAGTAGGTGCGGCACTTTGAGAAATGTTGAGATCATCAGTATCCATGGCATGTTGTGGAAGACCCATAGGTAATTGACGAGGTGTTCCTGGTGGACTTGTGGATGAACCGGTCGATCGAGTTGTTCCAAAAGGTGATGAACGTGGTTGTTGTGGTAAATTACTGGATCGGCCGGTCAAGGAAGGTGTACGTGCACGATAAGTGGATAATGTAGGTGATGCAGCACTGCTACTGGATGGACTATGATTGCCTGGTTCATACATGGATGGTGTACGTGAATCACCATAAGGTGATGAAGCATTGGATGCAAAGTGTTGGCGTTGTGGAGATGGATTTGGCATATATCCTGAAGTCATTGATGTAGGTGAATCACCACCACTACTCACAAGTCCTGCAGACGATGGTAATCGTTGTCGTCCATCAGTAGGCATTCCGTTGTTGGTATTGGTTGCTGTCAATCTTTGTTGCTGCTGCTGTTGTTGAATCATCTTTTTAGCTGCAATCATCATTTTCAATGCTCGAATCTGAAGGCTGGTTTGATGAGATAATGCTGCTGTTTCAAAGATCAATGGTGCTGTCGACATATTGAGCATCTGGTGTAATGCATGTGTCGTCAATTGTCGTAGTCGTGTCAAATTGTACATGTCAGCAAGTAACAAGAGCTGTGAAAGAACATGGGGTTGATACTGTTGTGCTGTCAATAAGTTGTCAGTGTAAATGTACTGTAACAAGGCAACGACTACAGCGTGTGGGTATGGAAACATCATGCTGTGACTCTTGATTGCAGATCGTTGCAAAGGTTGTGGTTGTGGTGTTTCTGGTTGCGATTCATTGTCGTCAGGCATTGGTCCATCGTTACTATTGTTGCTATGACTCTGTTGCGTTGGTGTTGTACTCGCTGTTTCACTCGTGATATCACGATTGGTCTTCATTAATTCAGCGAAATAGGGCCATCGTTGAGATAATACTGCCGAGTTGACTGCAATCGATTGTCGTTCACGAGTAATGATACGGAAATCCGAAACTGATGGTTCATTGAGTAATGACAAGCCCATTTCTTGTGCAAGTGAAGAACAAGTAGGCTTGGGTAAATTGTATACACCAAATGCTTCTAAATCAACCGTAGCCACATGATCAAAATTGACTTGTCGATGATTGTAATCCTCGAGTAGATTGCGAGATCGATGACCAAATACCAATAGGCGATTACTATCAGCATGCAACACACCCTTGTTCCATGATCCAGTACCAAACACCGATCCTGTCTCAATACGTGACCAAGTGAGCGTGCCGAGATTGAGTGCCCAAATGGTATAAGCATGACTTTGAGGTGATAAATAGGTACCAGCAAGTACGAGATGATGTCCCAATGTGTGTCCAGTAGGGAAACGAAGTCCAGGTGGCATCACAGAACCGGTCATGTAAGATGAACAATCTTCGATCGATGATGAAGGTGAAGAGGGTGAAAAGATCAATTGTAATTCACGTTTAACGTCTGCAAAGTTGTAATTGGTGTACAAATAAATCGGTGTAGGCTCTTGTGTATTCTGCAATAATTGACCATAGTGTCCTATCATCGAAGTTCGACGTTGTTGAGAAGTTTCCTTATTTTCCAATGTATCTGGTCCTTGTTGTTGTTGTTGATGTTGGTGATCATTCATGTTGAGTACAGCTGGTAGTCGAGTGCCTGGTGGAGTAGTGATGGCAATTGAACGGTAAGCGCCTACATGTTTATCGAGTTCTTTGACTTGCACCCATTCCCAAGTATCCAAGTCGAGAATATTGATTTCACCGAGATAGTTATTGTTCATATCCTGACCGCCAATGATGATGAGCTTAGTATCTTCAGCGATACATGCCAAATGTGCATAACGTGGACGTGGAGCGAATAATGAAGGCTTAATCTCAGGACGACGCCAAGACATTGTATCAATATCGAAGATCGAGATATCATCCAATACGCATAATCCATCGCCAGAAACACGTGAATAACCCATACCACCAAACACAACAATGGAGTTATTGTGAACACTTGCAGAATGGAAATAACGTGCTTTGGGTGGTTTATCCGAATCAGGTGGTGGAATATGTCGTGTCCAAGTCAAGTCGCCAATATCCAATACGTACATGTGGTTGGTCATTTTTCGTGAGGTGACAAGTCGACCAGCAAATACAAAGACTCGATCCCCAACTACCGTCACTGACGCTCCCACCAATGGAGGTGGTACCTCACCCGATGTATTTCTCACTTGAGTGATGATGCCCGAGATTGATTGCATTTGCATATTCGTTGGCATAACTTTGTCTCCCGTAATGTTGTGTGTGTATGTGCTTGAGACCAGTGTGTGGGATTCTCGACCGATTAAGCGAATGAAGAAAGAGCTTTCAGGAGCAAACGCCGACGGGTTTCTTTGTTATTGTCGAGAAACAAAACGTGTAACCAACAAGAATGGAAAAGAGAGGAAGAGATATAAAGAAAGAAAAAGACAAAGGGTGTATGGGTGGTGGTGGTGGTGGTGGGGGTTATGGAAACGGGAGTGAGTGAGTGAATGAAAACAGTAGTGCGAAGCTGGCCCCAACCGAAGGCGGGGTTTATAGTGTTGGATGTGTGTTGTAGTCTACTACTAAAGGCACCTATCCAATGTACGCATTTCATTTTCTTTTGGCTGGCATTGTTTCAGGCACGTTTTTCTTTATCGTCATCAGTGTCACTTTGTTCTATCACTTTTTTACATAGTATCAATGACCATCATGATAGAAATCCGTAGCAGATTACACAAATGTCGATTATACGCACTACCACGCTAATTTGTGCCTCATTTCTTACGTGACACACACATATGCTTCTTTTTAAGAATGCCACTGCGGAGTAGAATGAGCACACAGCTCCTTCTCGTTATGGAAATTCTTGGGCGATCATTTTCTGGCATCATTGTTTATAGAAAACATGATTGTTTCTCTATCACTCGATTCATCGTCATGATTCTCATTCATGTATCTTTTGTTCATGTTAACGTATCCTGTATATCATTTCTTGTACTCCTTAATGCTGAGCAATAAAACCACCGCTCGTTATCCTATTATACTACTCCTTATGTATGATTGCACTTGATCATTGGTATGATATACCATTGGACTCCCCAAACGATATTACAGGAGGTGTTGTGTGTGTCGGACATGGTTTTAAACACAGGGACAATCATTCCCATGCTTCAAACAACTGCACCTATTAGGGAGATCATATGCATGATCTGAATGGGCCATGATCATGCGTGTCCCTTTTCCTGCATTAGATAGTGTGGCAATGGGCACATGTAAAATGAGACAGCATGCGAGATCATAATCATGGCGAAGAATCACGTGACTGAAAGGGAGGAGAGAGTGAAAATGATGGTGGTACATGACATCAGTACCACGGGTGATCTACCCCATATTTCAATGTCTGGACCTAATTGTTAAGGATCATCTCCTCAAAAACCATTCATTGACTTTCCGAGGCGGGAATCTATCATTTTATTTCATCCATCCATGGTAGGTATGACGTGATGAGGGATGATGCATATATATTTTTGCATACATTCGCGTAAAGAATTTACATGGCACCACCCTACTTTACATCTCCTATCAATGCGTCGTATGCGCACTTTTCTTTTCTAATCATTGTAAAGCACAGGTATTAGTTAATAATATGACTCTCAAAATAACATGACAATGATTGATTATCCTAGACTTTTGTCAATTCAATATCCTATTATTCAATGTTTTGCCAAAGAGATGCTTTATCTTATAACATGCATTACAAACAGAAAGAGGGGTAACGATAGGTACTTTTTTTCGTGGAGAAACTGCAATATACAAATGAGTGAGAGGAGGAGGAGGGGGGATGTGTGTGATATGATATGAGGTGTATACAATGGTTTTTTTTTATCTGAGATCATCATCGCGATCACTACCACCAATATCAATTTCCTCATCTTCGTCGTCTTCTTGAATGGTAGCCAAAAGGTCGCCTGAAGGAGATGAGTCATTTGTAGGAGGAGTAGTAATAGTGGTAGTAGTAGCAGTAGTGGTAGCAGTAACATCAGAAGTATGCTCAGCCTTGGAAAGTGTGGGAGAAGGTGAAGAAGAGGACGATGTATGTTCTACAACACGATTGTTGTCATGGTGACTGGTGTTGTTGCTACTCGTTGAACCACGTAATTTGCTGGGTCGTAAAGAATTGGTTGATTTACGATGATTGTTGTTGCTAGTTGGTGACTTTTTGGAAGGTACCACCACACGCAATGGAGATGTTAAACTACCACTCCACGAAGCTGATTTTTTCAAATTCGAAGGTGCAATTTTACCACCGCTACTATTGCCGTGACGAGCTTGAGGGCGACGTCGTGCAGTGGCACGAACAGTAGCTGTGCGTCGTAAAGTATCATTGGATCCACTACGATGATCAATACCAGAAGACATGATGGGTGAACTTGCACGTCGAATAAGTTCTTCCAAGTCAATGGAACTGCCACTTTCCATAGCATCAATCGCTGCATCTCGCATTCGTTTCATTCGTTTGCGTACTTCTTCCACATCGGTATCGGTATCTGTATCTTCACCTTCATCATCATCCACTTCAGCTTCTGAACCACTGTTTTCAATATCCACATCACTGCTATGATCCACTTGTTCATTCAATCGTCGTTTTTTGGCTGCACGTTTTTTGGCTGCTGCTGCAGCTGCAGCTGCACGTGCTGCTACACTTGATGCATCAATCACAGCCACTTTGCGTTTGGTGTTCTCATGATCATCACCAAATGTACCCAATAAAGGTGCTTTTTGTGCATATTCGGCAATCTTGCGTGGATTGTTGGTCAATAAAAGTTGATGTAATTGAGCAGCAGTGGATGTTGCCAATGCTTTTGTATTACTGGTGGATGAAGATGATGTTGAAGCAGCAGCATCGTCAGTATCAGGATGTGTGATACCATTGCGTAAAGCACGTCGTGCTAATGATGCCCAGCGATTATTACTGTTTTCTTTCAATGATGGTAACTGAGGACGACGATGAATTGTGATAGGCAATGGTGATGGAAAGTATGATTCAATGGAATCCGTCAAGAAAGGACCCAAGCGATGTTGAATAGAACATGTAACAGCCAATTCTTGAGCTCGTCTTAGAGGAATCCATGTGCCATGCAATGCACTTTTCTTTTCTGGAATACGACGCCGTTCCATTTCAAAGCTGAGAATCATACTGCGTTCACTATCCGTGTCGATACCACCTGCCGTCAACAAGGCTGTACCATTAATGTAATTGGTGTCGAGCCGACGCATGATACGATATTCAGGTGTGTTAGCGTCTGGGGGTGCCAGCACCGCAATACAGACGGCGACATTATCAGCGACGGTTATATACATGGTGGGGTTTGTAGGCATAATTGTATGCACAACCACCGGTTGTTGTTGTTGATCGGTATTTACAATGGCCGGAGTGGTGGTATTATGAGTGGTGTTGGTGTTGGTGGTGGTAATGGGATCTTTACGTAAAAGGGCTTCTAATGCTGGGAACCGTGCCAATGCAGCCTTGATATCAGTTGCAGATGTACTGGGATTATCAGACTTGCCACTTGTAACAGATTGCATATAAGCCGTCAATGCTTTTGTTAAATCCACACCTGGAAATGCTGCTGATACTTGTTGAAGTGCTGCAAGATTGAATGTCTTTGATAAATCCAATGGCATTGTTGTTGCTGCTGCTGCTGCTGCTGCTGCCATAGCTGCTGCTTCTTCGGTTGCATCATTCGATAATGTTGTTGTTGTATTATCAGATGTTTTCTTTTCCTCATCCTCTTCAAACTTGACAAAGAATTCACCATCATCCACACTGAGTAATGAGCTGGTAGCTGGATCTTCTGATTCAGGAGGAGTTGGTGTAGATTTGTTTTCACCATCTATCAATAAAATAAGTGAGCACGCCATCTATGATTGGAATGAACTTTTTTTTTTTTTTTTTTTTTTACCTTTAGAAGATGTTTTCTTGACATAATCCACTTGTTTTTGTTCCTCCTTGTCCTCCTCATCCTCATCTTCCTTGCCATCCATAGGATCATCTCCCAATAACTTGGTAATACCAGGATATCCATCAATACCATATTCCTTGACCAATTCACGCGCTCGACTTAGTGGTACCCTATCATCTCATATTAGTTCTACTTTCTACATTTGGAATTGACCAGCTGCTCTTTCCAAATAGGATACTCACCATGCACCACGACAATCCATGGGTCCCTTGGTCAATGACACCACCACTCTTCCTTCTTCAGTTTCACCAGCTGCATCAAAGGGTCCTTTACCCATCACAGGTCGAGCTGCTTTACGTAACTGGGTAGCATTGACATAACCTTCACCAAGATAGAAATGCTGATGGCTATTGCGTCGATGTTTGGCGTTCTTATCAGCAGCATGACGAGTACGTAACGCCACATGTTCTGTGGCACCATCCGTTGATGCAATAAATCGAAGAACTTTGGTATCGGGAATGTCGTCAGGTGAATCCAATTGATAACATTCGAGAGATCCCCATGTGCGTTTGCGAATAATAAAGTGTTCATCTTGTTCTTGTTGCTGAATAGTTTCTGTAGTGGATGATGTAGGTTCAGGAAAGGATGATTCTTGTTGTTGTTGATCATCCAATGGAGTTGTGATATCCTTCTTATTCTCTTTATCTTGTTCATCCTCATCTTCTGGGAATAAAATGGCACCCGATGTTGTGGATTCATCAGGCCATGATTTACGTCGTTGTCGTGATGGTAAATCATCCTCTGGTGTATCATCATAATCTTCAGTAGTAACTGCTGCCGCAGCTGCCGCAGCTTCAGCCATACCACGTGCAGCCGTACTTGCCAAAAGGGCTCGTTGTAATAATGACGTTTCTCTAGTTCCCATGAGTGCTGAAAAGCTCTTTCGTGACGATTGTAATCGTGAAATAGCCGGTATTTCTGATGTAGTTGAAGATGATGATGGTTGCTTGTCACTGCTATTACTAGAAGCTGCTGCTGCTGCACCAGTGAAGTACGTTTCAAGTTCGGCCATAGAAATCGATTCGGGAGCACCAATGCTGAGTGGAGGAAATGCATGTGTACTAGTCGATTCGTCGGACAAGAATACGGAATCAAAATCATGTTCCAAAGGATTTGTTGTCCATATTTCATCACCGTTATTAAGTGAGAAGGATTGTCGACGTGCTGTTAATCGAGGTGATTCACCATATTTACTGGATCCAGTAGCTGTTGCTTGTGCTATACTAGGTCGTCGTGAACTGACCATATTAACTGAAGGTCGTCGATCAGCAAGACCCGTTGTTGTATCCACCATCATTGCATCATCTCCTTTTAACATTTCTTCATGATAATCTGGAAATTCATCCACTTCGCTTTCATCTTCTTCTGGTTGCTTGACTTGTTCTTGTATCTCTTCTTCAATATCATCATCTTGATCAGATGCTTCTTCCAGTTGTGTGGGTGGTGGTGACACAGGCGGAATTGCTCGTGATAAAACTTGTTGGTTTTTATGTGCAATCGGATCTACAAGTTATAATAGTGAATAAAAGAGAATATACTTGAATAAAGTAACATACCACGCATAGGAGAAAGTGGTAATTTATCCTTGCTATGATAATGTCGACGCATACGTTTTGCTCCACGTCGTTTTGCCATAAGATCCGCTTCGTCATCAGCATCATCTTCATCAATAACTACTGTCACTTGTTCTTCCTCATCCTCTTCTTCTTCTATTGATTGTCTTGTCTTTCTTCGAGATGCTCGTGTTACAGGTGGTGATGCGTGTCGATTGGATCGTCGCAACGGTTGTTGTTGTTGTTGCTCACGAGATGTATCATCCTCCGACATGTCTGACAATGTTTTATGGTTGTCATGATGAGTTAAAACGGATGTTGTTGGTGATTCATCTTGGTCTTGTGGTGATGATGAAGAAGTTGGTTCAGTTGCCAGAGAATAGTTGATTTTACGTGAATGGTTTTCATCGAAATGTTTGGCCAACAAAGGAGGTCGTGGCGGATTATGCTGTGCTGCGCGTTTAAAATGCTGGGATATGCGAGAAGAAACAGTTGCAAATGGTGTTGCACCACTATCAAAGTCGTTAGTTACCTTTCTAGATACACGACACACTTGCCACTTACCCTAATGTTGCATATTTGTACTTGACAATGACATTGGCCAGTTCTTTGGGTGAACTTGGTTTGTTGCCCATTTTCAATAAAGCTTTGAGAATAGCTGTAAAGACCTTGTCTTTGGCATCGTCAGGGTGTATAGGAACAGGTAAACCCTGTCGTTGCTGTTGTTGTTGCTCTCTAGCATTGGACGATGACTCTGCTTGCATGGGTGAAATGGAGTCTGACATGAAGTGATGCCAGTGTTGAAAAAGTGGCGCAGAGGTGATAAAAGTGAATGTTCAAAGTGTGAGGAAATAAGGGTATAAAAGCGGACAAGGGTGAAAAAGAAGATAAAGGTGGGGTTGTTCAAGGTCCACAGAGAGAGAGAGTGAAAGAGAGAAAGTGAGTGGTGGGTTAAAGTGAAACCAGCTTTGAAAGAGAGCAGAAACGAAAGAGCGGCAACAGTTGCTGAAATAGGACAGCTCTCACTTTGGACAGGCAACCCCGGATGTGGATATCAAGAGTAGTGCCTGTAAAGTTTAGTAGGGTGATGGACGACCAATATAGAAGGTTGAACCACCCACAACAACATACACATAACTTGTTCATTATACTCTTTTACAGAATCAATACAAATACATATGCCACTTTATGCATGTTTGTTTCTCTCACTACTACTACTGCTACTCTTGTTACTTGTTCATTGTTCTTCATCACTTCCCGACTAAAAAATTTTATATTTCATCATGTTCCTCTCTCTGTCAACCACATCACAAGCTTTTAAAGAGCGAACTACCTTACCATGCGTTCTTTTGCCTGAATAAGATCATTGTGCTAACGCTTGCAACCTATTCTTCCGAAGGTGATCATGATATGTCACTCTTTTTTCATTATCCTTATTCTTTATACTTTCAAGGTGAAACCGTACGAACCGGAAACTACTTGCACAATCCCGATGATGACCGTCATGCTCGGAATCTAATACAAGTTTACTAACATGCCATAGCCAGAACACTTTGTTTTATTATCATTGAATGATGCATTGCAGCTATGAAACATCATGATCGACGAGCATATTCTCGGGAGCATCGCTCACCTGATAAAGAAATGAATAAGAGTAAAATGGCTAGTTAATCATAAAAACTTACAATATTTTTGACCACCACGAATATGCCATCTCTTTGCATCAGTGGTAGCACAAGTTGTGCAGACCAAGAGTGGACGGTGTTGTTGATGCTCGTCTTTTTTGTTGAGCATTCCTCGAGAAATCCTTGCTTTACCATCTTCTTGGATCACCACAATGCGTCGTTGACGACTGACCTTTTCACTGTATGCATTGATTAATATATCATTGGATGATATCGAAAGTGGGCACTTACTATAGTCCACAAGCATTGCAGAGTAACCATCGCGTGATAGGACCTCGTCGCCATGTGGGTGTCTTGGTTGCTCCACAGTTCATGCATTTCTTTTTTTCCTTGGCACGTTTTACTCCTCTTTTCTTTCTTCCAGAAGAGGGTGTAGGTACACCATGTGAATCAATAGCAGTAGTTGTGGTAGTGGCATTGGCTGTTGTAGCATGATGGTGTTGTGAAGATACACCCATGGGCATCATAAGATTCAAGCTGCTACGAGAAGAAGGAACCATATAACTAGTAGATCTCTCATCATTCCTTGGAGTAGTTAATTCCTCAGGAGAGCTTAACGCGTAATCAACGGCTTCAGGAAAACGAGACCAATATTCACCATCAATGGTGCTGACAGGAGAATACATATCCATGGGTTGATAATAGTGAGACCACGATAAAGAGGGAGCATTGGCTAATGGGGATGGTAATGTTTGCTGTTGTGCAGGCAAGGATGGATGCATAAGGCTACCCGTTGCAGATGATGGGCTAGAGGATGATACGGAAGAAGGGCTCACCACAAGCGGATCATATATGTACGTGTATTCATGCACCAATTGATCAGTGCTCGATAACAACATGGACCCATGCAACGAAACAGTGTAATCATCCAGAGCATCAGAGCGATGTTCTTGATAAGTGTTCATGTTGGCTTGATTCCTTTTGAGAGAAAGAAAGAAAAAGAAAGGCGTAGAGTAGACTCGTTTTACAACCACTTGCATTTTATATACATATGCTATTCGTGTGTGTACCCTTCTTGTCATCTCAATCTCTCACTCTTTATTCTTCTGTCATTCTCCCACCAGCTTGTTCTTGCCAAATAGGCTAGAGCTCCAATTTATCATCTTGGTTTGTTTACAATGAGAAAAAGTCAACTTTCTCCTTTTTATGATTTTTTTTCAAATATATGCTGTCATATGCACATGAGCATCCCACCCTTTGAACACACGTGTGCTCATAAACATAAAATAAGCGGTTGCAAAAGGAGGAGTTGAGATGCGCTGCTTATGCGCATGAATACTACAAACACCATGCAAACTTTAATATGTTCATTTTCA
The DNA here is from genome assembly GCA_025094155.1 of Lichtheimia hyalospora FSU 10163. Classification (NCBI taxonomy): domain Eukaryota; kingdom Fungi; phylum Mucoromycota; class Mucoromycetes; order Mucorales; family Lichtheimiaceae; genus Lichtheimia; species Lichtheimia hyalospora. The sequence goes on from PTRB01000010.1 coordinate 163,478, forward strand.
TTGTTGTAAACACGGATGATGATGATGTGGAGTAGTATGTGGTATGTCTCACATACAATGAAGCGGAGCAATTGGCGTACAATGCCACATGGTAGTAGCTCGTTGTGGTGGTATATTTGCTCGATCACTGTATGTTGAAATCCACATTGCCACGTCTTGGCCATTCACGGTCTGCCAGTGCAGCTTATTCCAAAGTATGGTCGACCACCATCAAGATTCCAGGTCTTGCTCAAACCAATGTTCCTTCCACGGTCCCCCACATTCACAATGACCTTGACCAAGCATCGTCCCTTGTGCATGACATGTTAACCCAACATAAGGGACGCACAGTGATTATGACTGGTGCAGGCAAGTTTTATTCAAAGTGTATATTGTATTTGAAATTGTTAACGAACTAGAATAGGTGTATCCACTGATTCTGGGATACCAGATTATCGTGGTGATGGGGTATGTATGTGTATGAGAAAGTTATTCCATGGATATGTACTAATAAAACGTAGGGCACCTATGTCCGTAACCCAAAGCATAGACCGATCCTGTATCACGAACTACTTTCTTCTGAACTATTTCGCCGAAGATATTGGGCACGAGGATTTATGGGTTGGCCAGAAATGAGTAAAGCTCGTCCGAATGCAAGTCATCATATCATGGCAAGGTTGCTAAGCGACGGACATGTCAACCATCTAATTACACAAAATGTGGATAATCTTCATCGAGCAGCAGCACGACAACATGAACATGATCGAATCACAGAGTTACATGGCTCATTATATCAAGTTGAATGCCTTGATTGCAGAACCGTGGTACCGAGAGAAGCCTATCAGCATCGTTTATTCGCAAGAAATCCAACATGGGCAGCTTATTTGCCAGAGAAACCGAAAATTAATCCAGATGGTGATGTCGAATTACCAGAGCACATGTCTTATGGGGAATTTGATATTGCACCTTGCACGACGTGCGCTAGTAGACGAATGAAACCACGAGTAGTATTCTTTGGTGAAAATATCCGCAAAGAAGTAACCACAGCAGCAGAAACCATGGTGAGAGCATCCAGTGCCATGTTGGTTGTTGGGTCATCCTTGGCTACTTATTCAGCATATCGACTTGTACGGATGGCTAAAGAAGAGCTCGGGATCCCTATCGGTATCCTATGTAAAGGGCAAACTAGAGCAGATGCATTAGCTTCATGGAAAATAGAAATGGGATGTACAACAGTACTTGAACAAGTACAAGAACGATTATAGATAAAGAATATCTTTTTATTATTTCTTTTAAAGTAGGCGAGGATGTTGTGTCAATGGGTTGCTGAAATGATTGAAGAAATTTGTTTGGGCGGTTGGAGGGAAATCCCACATCTCTTTCACTCACTCACTCACTCTCAATTCTTATTTCAATCTTTTATCGTTCTTTTACCACGTCTTATCTATTGTTTTATTCCCTTTCAATAAGAGATGCGTCATACCATCAGCACTGAAATGAGGGAGACACGGAGCTCTACCGCCGCTGCTGATTGCAAGAGCAGCATCGCACTTGATCTCAGCACAGTCAAAACTTCAAGTGAAGCACCACAACGCACACGCCCCCGCATCTTTGGATTACAAGAAGCACCCACATATTATCCAACCAAAGAAGAATTCAATGATGATCCTATTCAATATATCCAAAAGATACGATCAGAAGCAGAAGAGTACGGCATCATTAAGATTGTCCCGCCTAAAGATTATAAGCCTGGATTTGCCCTTGATACAGAGGTATCTATATATCCCACACCTTTTATTTTCTTTGCTCATTGCACAATGAGCAAGTTTATACCAGAGTTGAACTAAACAAGACCATGTTTAGACCTTTAGGTTTCGCACTCGTCTTCAAAAACTCAACAGTATGGAGGGTGAAACACGAGCCAATGTCAACTATCTAGAACAGCTATATAATTTCCATCGTCTCAACGGCCATCCCGTGAACAAAGTGCCTCAGCTTGACCGTCGTCCTATTGATCTTTTCAAACTTAAAAAGGAAGTAGCACAGCGTGGAGGATATAACTTGGTAAGTTCATGCTTTTTATCACACACATACACATATCCATCCATATATATATCCCTCTCTCCTTGTTAACCGCCCCCCTTGATGGAAAAATCGCCTGACATTTTATTTCCCGTTTGCCCTTTTTCAGGTTACGCAACAAAAGAAGTGGGCCGAAGTGGGTCGTTTACTTGGTTATTCTAGGCAACAATGTACATCCATGTCAAATGCTCTCAAGTCAGCCTACAACAAACTTATCCTTCCCTATGAAGAATGGCTCATCAAACACAAGGAGGAAGCTTCTCGTAGAGAATCATCAACACAACCATCCACTCAAGAGAATGGCAAGTTTCTTTTTTATTTTATTTTACCGTCACATGTGACATGTTAACTGACAATGATAACAGAGCCAACAACAACCACATCATCACCACCTACGCTATCACCATCCACATCGAGTCAAAGCAGCAATAGTGGCAGTACTCAAGATGGATGCGAAATTTGTCATACCATTGAAGAACAAGATGAAATGTTGCTATGCGACGGTTGCGATCGTGGTTATCACATGCACTGCCTTAATCCGCCACTCAATAATGTCCCGAAATCCGACTGGTATTGCGTCAAATGCCTTACAGCTGCTGGTGAAGATTATGGTTTCGAAGACGGTGATGAATACACATTACGAGAATTTCAAAAAGTATGCGACAAGTTTAAACGAGAATGGTTTGCCAACAAAAATGGACAACAACAACAAGAACAATCACTGCCAGCAACAGAAGAAGAATGTGAAAATGAATTCTGGCGATTGGTGGAAAATCCTCATGAGACATGTCAAGTGGAATATGGCGCTGATTTACATAGTACTCAACATGGAAGGTAACTTATTCCACTGCATTGCATATCTACATATACATTGACATGACACAATGAATAGTGCATTTGCTCCGCTTGAACCATCCACAGGTGCATACCAACGTTGGAATCTCAACATGATCCCAGTACTACCCACATCGTTGTTTAGCCATATCAAAACGGATATCAGTGGCATGATGGTACCATGGTTATACATTGGCATGTGCTTTTCAGCATTCTGTTGGCACAATGAAGATCATTACACCTATTCGATCAATTACATGCATTGGGGTGAAACCAAGACTTGGTACGGTGTACCTGGTGCTGATACAGAACAATTTGAAAACACCATGAAAGCAGCTGTACCTGAATTATTCGAACAACAACCTGATTTGCTCTTCCAATTGACTACCATGTTCAGCCCTGGTCGATTACTCAAAGAAGGTGTCCGTGTCTATGCAGTGGATCAACGTCCTGGTCAATTTGTTGTAACATTCCCAAAAGCATATCATTCTGGCTTTAATCATGGAGTACGTATAATAAGAAATGAATGGTTGCTAGGGGTACATGATATGCTAACATGCAAATGATAGTTTAATTTCTGTGAAGCTGTCAATTTCGCGCCTTGGGAATGGATCAATTACGGATTGGAATGCGCCAAGCGATATAAACAGCATAAACGTCAACCTTGCTTTTCACACGATGAGTTGCTGGTGACGACAGCACGCATGGATCATTCATTGGAAGCAGCCATGTGGCTCAAGGCACCCTTATATGAAATGAAGGAACGTGAATTGGAAGCACGACAACGACTATTGAAACGATATCCACACATCCAAACCACTATATCAAAGCAAGATGTGCCTGAAGATCAGCAACAGTGTTTCTTATGTCATGAGTACACCTACTTGTCACGTGTGACTTGTGAATGTAATCCTAGCAGGGTATCTTGTTTGGAACATGGTCAGCTGCTTTGTCGATGTGACATGTCAAAGAAAACATTGCATATGCGTTTCAATGAAACCGAATTGGAGGAATTAGTACGACCTGTGCTTCAACGTGCTTATCAACCATGCGATTGGAGCGATAAGATGCAGGAATTTATGCGTACACATCCTGAGCCATCACTTCATCGATTGAGCGAACTACTTTCAGAATCACAAAAGATCCCTGTACCACCACCTGAAGCAACATGGTTGCGTGGATATATCAACAAGGCCACCGAATGGATTGAAGAAGCAAACAAGTGTCAGCAAAAATGTGTTTCTATTTCAAAATCCAGAAAGAGGAAGCCTGCCACGGGTGAAAACTATCGACGAATTTGTCAGCTGATGGATGAGCTCAAAACGATGGCTTTCAGTTCACCCGAGGTGCAATCATTACGTGAAACATATCGCATCTTATCAGAGTACAAGGAAGCAATCATTCGTATGTTGGAGAATCCTCAAAGCAACTCTGACAGTTTGAAGAACATTTATGATACTGGGATTAAGCTTGGTGCTGATATGGAAGAATTCGCAAAGATTGAGCGTATGGTGCTTCAAAGTACTTGGTATAAAGAAGCACGTGAGATCAATGAGGATTCTTCTCCTGATTACGATAAGCTGGTGAAGCTTGTGCATGAAGCTGAATCTTGTGATATTCCAAATGATGATCCGATCTATATGACCCTTGTCAAAAACCGTGACCAAGGTGCTAAATGGGTTGAACGTGCTGAAAACATGGTACGCCATCGTGGATTACGAGTGACTGCCGATAGCATTCGAGATCTTGTTCAAGATAGCCAAAATGTACCACGTGTTCCCAACTTGTACAAGGCAGTGAATGGATTAGCTGAACAGGCATTTGATACAATGAAACAAGTGGATCGTGCATTTGAACGAGCTCATGCTGCCAAGGATGTGATTGGACGACCTTCTGTTGACAAAGTACGCGGATTGCTTAACAAGATATCAGCTTTACCCATTGAAATGCAAAGTGGCCAGAAATTGGAACACGAAGTGAAACGTGTGGATGAATGGTGCCAGCAAGTGCGTGACATATTAAAACCTGTGCGTAATAATCAATCAATCGAGGATTTGATGAATGAGATTGATTCCAGTGCATTGACCATTACCAAAGCCGCTCTTACCGAACGCACGGGCGTTTATTGTTTGTGTCGCATGCAGGAATCCGGTCGCATGGCAGCGTGTGACATGTGCCACGAATGGTATCACGTTGCATGTCTCCGACTCCCTTCACGCAAAACAGCTCCTGATGCCAGTTTCATTTGTCCTATTTGTGATCCAACACAACCTATTTATCATCTCACCAAAGAACGACCTACTTTGGATCAACTTGTTGACCTTGCTGCAGATGCTGAAAATCTCATGTTTTGTCCCCGTGAAGCCAAATGTATCAGTCGCACCTCTACTCGGCTTTTGGCGTATCGTGATTATTTACAATCATTTTGTCGAAGCAAGGTTCATCTTGATAGCTCTGATCTTCCAAAGATTCGTCAACATATGCGTGAACTTGAGGGTCTGGAAATTGTTCTCAGTGATGAACGTGACTTTTTACGTCAAAAGATTCAAGAACTGGCTCCTTACATTACCGAACACCGTACAAAGCAACTGGTTTCAGGGCCCATTGTTGAACCTGCTCATTGTCAAATTTGTGACGTTATTGAAAATGATCATGCACTCATGATTGGATGTGATACTTGTTATGGATGGTTCCATTTGTCATGCGTTCAACAAGCTCAATGCAACAGCGAAGCATCTCTCAATGCAGATCAGTACATTTGTGTCGCATGTAATGCTAAACATAAACGTCCAGTATCTATCAAGCTACGTGTCAACCCACCAGGTTCTACCAGTGGCTCAACTTCACCACAAATTTTACCAATCACCACCCCATCATCCGCATCTTCATCTCCTACCACCCGAAGCAGACGTCGAAAACAACCCGATTCATCACTTTCACCAGTCGATGGTCCAGTTCGCAAACAATACAAGGCTTGAACAAGAAAAAAAAAAGCAAAGTATATATATTCATCTCCCAATCCTGCACTCACTTTTTACACCGTGATCTTTTTTTCGCCCTCCCAATCTCTCTCACATCCATTCTCTTTCTTTGTTGTTTGTCTTTTTGTACATAATTCCCTCTAATTTACAAAACAAGAAATGCTAGTATATTGTTTGAAATCATCATTGGAAGAGATTTGTGTGATGGTGGATGTTACAAAGGGGAGAGGATATACATGAAGAAACTTTTTTAGGGTGATCTTAGATTGTAGGCTTCCGAGACTCTTCGAGGATTACGCCTAGAAGATTCACTGGAGGATGAGCCGGCTGATTTGAGTGAATAAACTAATTGAATCATTTGATCTTCGTCCTTGCTGAGATTCATGCCATGAGATGCTGCATAACTCTTGCCACCTGAACGAAGGATGCTACGGATCTGGTTTTGACACTTGTCAAATACTTCACTATTGCGATACGTTTCGAGTTGTGTGTTGAAACCAAAGCGATGTTTCTCAATCTCGTGGCATAAGGTTGCCAAATCTTGTATTTTGGAAAGGGGATTGTCGCTCTATATGATATCATCGTTAGCATGCATGCATCAACATATGATTCATATTGTATCATGTTACCTGTTGTGATTGTTCTTGCGAAGCAACCATGACCAGATCCTCATTCGTTGTAACACCCAATTCCAAGAGTAAGATTTGTGCGTCGGGCGATAACTTGGTCTTGGGATGAACAGCTTCAATGAATCCAATGACCAAAAAGTTGTCGACAGCATTTTGGCTCACTTCGGTTGATAACACTTCACGATACATGGTTCGTCGACCACTGATCAAATGGGCAGCAATCCATTGTGAGAGTACGGGTATAATCTTGCGTGGCATGTAGGGAAGATCTCGTAATGCTGACAACGAACATGATGTAATCCAGTATGCGTCAAGGGTTGGGTACAGTAACGACGCTATCAAGCACACGTGCGTATACATGGTGGGATCATTGTCATGGGTCGCTTTTCTTTCATAGACTCCTTCCTCATTCATGGGTACAAGGGCTTTTCTTGATATAAATCGATCCAATAGCTCATTGAATTTCTACACAATCCCATAGGTTAGTATCTGGATGTATGCACATGTGAACTCTTCTTACCTGTTCATAACTCCAGGGGTAAATAAACTCATCCTTGAAGAGATGGATCAGGAATGTAAAGCTCTTGTACAACTCATCTCTTGAAACTTGATCGTTACTTCCGGTTGCTAAATAGCTGATAGAAAACAATGCATCTGCCAATAGCATCTCCACCAACTATGCTTATGTGTGAGTATCATACATGTAGAAATCCCATCCCTCTTTGTTATACCTGATTTGCCATATACGACAAGGCCATGACATTATCCGCATGCTCAATCACTCGTACATTTGAATTCTCAGTGACACGTTTGCCATCAATGGTGATATTTTGACGCGCGTCCAAAAGGTTGAGTGCATACGCCACCATGACTTCGACATCTTCATGCTCTAGATGACAAGAAAAGTTAATCATCTCAATAAAAATTGCAATGTTTACTTTTCTTACCTTGCCAATCCAATGGGATGCCTTTGGCATTAAGCTCGTCTCGTAACCATGACACATGCTCATAAATGGTACCTGAGAAATTGTATGAGATGACGTGCATAATTGCACCACGTTACACAATGGAAGCTTACCCATTGTAATGGAACCGGATGAACGACCAAAGAGAATAACAGCAGCCACTAGGGCTACTGGGCTCACCACCATGGCTTCATGTTGATTAGTTTGGATAGCTCTTGCCACTGCTGAATGTAATTCATCTTGATTGCCATCCCTATACATACAAAATTAATCCTTATATACATACACACCCATTTGCATGCACATACATATCATCTGCCATTTTGCGTACATCCACCACATCGCCGATGCCAATATACACACGACCATATTTTCCTTTTTCAGATGAACCATTATCCTTGTTGGCAGCTCGACCTGCAACGGATGCACTGGGTCGTAGGAATGAGGAGGAACGTGCAAGTGCCGACATACTGCGTTGTAACTGGGGTTGACCATTTGCGTTGCCATTAGTAGATGCAGGAGATGAACCGTTTCCTGGTGATAAGGTCGATGATGTGTTTTTGGTTTTGGGTTGCTTTTGATCTAGCACTTGATCGATCAACATGTTCAATTCAGGAATCTTTTCATAGGTGATATGGAATGGCACAAACACGGTCTCTTTACGTCGTGAAGTTGAGAAACTGTGGCGTACTTGGGGTGTAGCAGTGGGTGTGGATGGTGCACTTGGTTGATGCTTTTCCAAACTGGCTTCCAATACCATATCAATCATACCATCAGCATAGGCTGTATGAAGTCGACCTGTACGTGAACGTGTCTTTTCAATGAGCATCGATAATGCACCATGTTCGTGGAGAAGTGCTTCTGTGTAAGCTGCAGTAACAGCTGTATTGAGCGGAGATCGTGTGTTTTGGTCACGTCGTACAAAGTAAGCACCAGCAATTCGTAAGATATCCGAAATGGGACCAAGGAGTGCCAATGCTATAGCCAAATGAATGAGTTTCCCTTGCATCATATCACTGTAATCATGATTCTCACCTTCATCACAAATGATAGCTGGCATGGGGAGATGGTAACGTAAACACACATACCAAATCAGTAGCTGATCCAATAACGTCTTTGATACAGGAACATAAACGACATTTTTGTTCTTGATTTGGTCTTTGAGCTACATATAAAACTGTCAATATTAAAAGAATAATGATATGGAATAATGAGCATACCTTGGCTAAATCGGCTTCACTGACACGAATGGTGGAAAACAATCGCTTAAATAAACCATCCAAGAAGGCACCTGCGAACCATACATAGGCCAGCTGTGTACGTTCACGCATTCGCAAGAGAATCTTGATTGCTTCACCCACCACGGTCTGCTGAGGAACACCTGATGTTTCAATAATCTGTTGATGATACACATGAGTATACGGAATGCTTATGCTTGATGCATTCATAATGACATACCTGCTCTACACTATTTCGTACACGTTTATCATTCAATACAACCACCTTGATGGCTTCATCATGTTCACCTAGAACCTTGCCCCAACGACCCAACAATGCTGCAGTTTTTGCATCCTTGAGTACACCCGAATCGTCATGACACCAATCATCCAAGCTTGCATCGAAATCATTGATCCATTCTTCATTCTTTCGCTTATCACGTTGATCATAATTCTGCGTATTTTCAAGTGTCTCCACCAACTGGAGAAGCATTCTCTCTGTGCGCTTTTGAATATCGGATGCACTGAAAACAACGGATTCAATGGGCTTTTCAATGATAGAATGGCGGATATCGATTTGTTTCGAGTACAAGGCACAATCCCATTCATCTGGTACGACCAAGTTTCGCAAACCAGGTGGACTTTGGGCAATATATGTGTGTGTGCCATAGCTGTAATTGACCATGTACGAGAACCAATCAATGTGTTGATATTGTGCCAAATTAAACTGTGCATCATTGGCTACTTGATCGGTAATTGCACGCACGTTTTGATGATCAAATACCCATCTGTGGCGTAAAAAGGGTTGATTGGCTTCAGTGTTGCGTGATGCGCTTTCAATCGTACGTGCTGTCACTTTGGAGTAATAAGATCGATCATTGTTGTTGTTATTGTTGGCATTGATAGCTGTTGTCATGGATACAATCGAATTGGCAAGATGGTTCTTGACAAAGATACGTGCTTTAAGTAAAGCCTTGTTGGTCACAAAGTATTCCTTGGATGTTGGTAATGATACTTTGGTATTTCGTGTCCAGTAGTGGCATACACCATCGTAAATCTCACTCCACGTCGCCATTCGTAAGCTGCTGGCAGATACTTGATAGATGATAGGGAAGCACGGTATAATGGGTTGTGGTAGTGGGCTGTTTAATCCGTCATCTTCGGTAATAATCTCATTGTATGGCAGAAGGAATCGTGTGCCAGGTGCTTGGATCATGGCTGCACTACTTAATGCAACACGTGCAAGATAATCGACTGGTATAATATCAGCTGGCATGTGACCAATATCAGTTTGCAAGACTTGGATTCCGTGGCCCAATAAAAAGATGGAACCATTGGTGCCAGTAATACCATCCACCTACATTCAACCCTATTAGTTTCACATGTCATCTTGGTCCCAAGTTTGACTTACCCATCCTGGAAGTGGTTCATAAGCACCTGCTCCTACTTGAGTAGCACGGACAATGGCAATTGGCCATTGTTTTTTACCACCTTGTGCTTCCTCCACTCGATTATAATCCACACGTTTGAGAATAAGGTGCTCCGTCAAGAACTTGGTAAAGGTGTAGGTATTGGGGAATGCTTGCATGATGCGTTGAGTCATTTTGGGGATATCTAAATAGTTACACCACTTGATTAGATTCCATCTGAAGGATTGCAAGTATATCCCATTTGATATTACCTTGTAATTCCAATCCAACAATCTCCTTTAACAATTCTTCAGGATCACCAATCTCCATAGGATAGACACGTTCTTGAATATAACCATCAGGCATATTTGGGTTGAAATAGGCGATTGACATGTGGACAAATGATTCTATTGTATGTTGTTAGTCATTGTAGCATTGTTATGTAGATATATATATATATATATATATATACTTGCCCATTTTAACACATTCATCTGCAAGATCCATCAATCGTAAGGTGCCCAAGGTATTTGTCTAATAGAAGCATGTTGAGCTTTCCTCCTTATCCTCAATGCCCTTTCACACTATCTTACCTCCAAGGCCAAATCCAATCGTTCATGATAATCCAATGTTGCAGCACAGTGAATAAAGACTTGAACACTGTTGGTGATCATCTCTCGATCTTGATCTGACAAGGAAAGATCAGGTGAGATGATGTCACCCGTGATAGGTTGAACTTTTTGTATAATCTCGTCAAAGACAGCTTCACCCATGTCCGATCGTAGATCCAAGAATGCCTATGATATTCCTTCCCCCTTAGCATCCATCTCGAATTGTATTTTCCCATTATGTACCTTATTGTTCAGAATTTCATTCTTGATACGATCTGCAGGTCGACCAATCTTGCTTCGTTTGTTGCTGCCACTTCGAATCAACAAATAGATCTTGCCAATACTGGATCCCAGCGATTGAATCAATTTCCATAACACGGCTTTGCCAACAAATCCTGTGGAGCCTGTGAGCAATACGGTTTTTCCAGCATAAAAGTCAACTACGGATGGTGATGGTGATTGTATACGGCGTTGATAAAGTGGCGTCTCATCATCATCCTCTTGTTGTGCAATGCCAAGCCCTGTTGTTGCTTCCGGTTCATGTGATGCCAATGATTGTTCTTGTATGATATTCTCGTGTGATAAAGATGGTTCTTTTTCAATTGGTTCGGATTCGATGAGTGATGATGATGATGTTGGTAACTCATTATCCTTTGTTGCTATGGGTGACGATGGTTGTTCAATGTCGGGATTTTCGGGCTCGACCGGCGGTGAAGGTGGTTGTTGAGAAGGCTTGTGCTCTGTTGTAACAGCCTCGTCCACAATAGCAACGTCGGTGTTGATGTCTGCAGATGATGATATGGGCTTAGTCTCTTCTTTATCATGACGATGATTTGTTGTTTCTTGTTGAGATTGTTCAACATGTTCCGTATTTGAATCATCCTGTTGCTGTTGTTCCTGAAGTTTCTCCTTGACATCCATTTCCACATGTTGTACCTCTTCAACTGCTATCTCATCAGGTTCATCATGTATTATCGGTTCTTCTCGAGTATATTGATCATCCTCGTCTATGTCTTGTACTGGAGTTACTTGCTCAGGGCTCGTTGGAGAATCGGGTGGTGGTTCAACGTTTCCACCTTCGCTATTGTTGATGACAATGGTTGGAATTGGCATTGGCATGTCAGAGTGTTCAATAGAGTCATTGTCTTTTATGGGTTGTGTTGGTTTGGTATCCTCTTCCTCTGTCTCGTTGGTAGTCCCCTTGTCATTGTTGTGTTGGTCTTCAGGTGGTGGCGATTGTTCCACTGTTGTTGCATCGTTGTCAAGCGACATGAGTCAATGTTGTGTCGCTCGAATGTAGAGACGTATGTGGAAAAGAAAAAGAGAGAGAGCGGTATATGAGATATGAATGAGAGTGGATTTGAGTGTGGTGTAGCGTGTGTAACATCAAGAGCCACCATCGTTCAATCCGCTAGATTTGGTAATTGAGGACGTATTGTACTTGCTACAATAGTTTATTGATGTACTATGTTTGTGTATAAAAGATCATTCATTATAACATGTAACCTAACATAAAAGGAGGATTGTATTTAATGATCATGAGAGATATATATATATGTTGATCCATGATGAGCAGATTGTTCTAGCCCTGGGAACAAGTTATATGCTGTGTTTCAAGCAAATCGTCATCCGCTAATGCTTAGCTGCTTCAGTACTAAAAGAAAATGATGTATCTGTGCAACTATAGTTAGGCGCAGCAATTCCACAAGGATTAACAATACAACCCTGCATTGCATTATCGGGTAATTGTTGCAAGGGGAAACAATCAAGTTCGTTGCTACACAATAAAGAATGAAATATCACATGATAACATAACTTTGTATTTCGTTTCATGATGCTTACATCTCTTGGAAGGCCAAGATAGTGTTCATAAATAGAGTAGATGTTGACATTAAGGATTGATATTTAGTATTGAAATGCACGCGTCTTGCAGGTGGTTCACTCCTCTATCACCTGAGATTTTATCAGCTCAACTTGGTGTCGGCACTCATTCACAAAGCAACCCAACTACACTGAAAAACATGGTCGAAGCTACAACTGCAGTATGTATTATTTTATTGATCCTGATCAAATAAACACAATGGACTAAATCGTGTACTAGTCTTCTTCTACACAACAAGAATCTACTCCATCACAACCAGCATCGGATTCCCAGCAACAAACAGCTATGGCTCCATCCTCCTCCTCCTCCTCACAAGAAGCATCAAGCACAATGGTTACCGATGCACCCACATCAACCTCCACAACAGCAACAACAGAACCAGTAGGAACAGAAACAACTTTACAGGGTAATACGCAAGCAACGGTCGATAAGGACAATGCTGGTACGACCGACAATAGCAACAACAGCAATACCACGTCTACAAACAATACATCTTCTACAGCAGCACCTGCACCTGCATCATCATCTTCTACTCCTGCTTCTACAACAACATCATCTAATCCACAACCTACAACTACTACAAATGCATCTACTGCTGTTGCTTCACCATCTACATCAGGTGGTACCAATACCAACACAACAGCAACAACTTCTACTACTACTACAGCACCCACTGAACCTCCACAAGTGATTCGTCAAAAATATGAAGAAGCCAAACTAGAATTGCAAGCTTTATTGAGTCGAAAAAAACAAGTCGATACCAACTTGGTAATATATTTCCTCAAGTGCACTAAGCTATATACTTCATATGTTGATGCATGAATATAGATCAACCTCGAACACGCCATTTATTTATTTGAAGGATCCTACTTGGAAGATACTCAGCAAAATGGCAACATCATTCGCGGTTTTGAAGGATACTTGACCAATCGACCTGATAAGCGAAAGCAAAAGTTTACAGAATTGGATCGATTATTTTCTCTATCATCCTCCACATACCAAAAGGTAATATAAGATGTTATTCGGTCAAGATTGTATATTAAACGAGAGAGATTAGGCACTTCAACAAAAGGAAGAAAAAGAAGAATCAAGCCAAGATGATCGTTCTACTCATAGCTCAGTTGGATCCATGTCAATGAGAAAGGAGAAGAGGGGTAAGTCTTAAAGAAAGAATGACCTTGTTTCTTTGTCTTAACACTTGATTATACAGCACGACATTATTAAAGTAGCATCACACACAAGATGATCTTTATGTGCACATATCACATTACAAAATAAACACTATCACTCAGGAATGTAATCAAGATGTGTGTGAGAACTTGCGGAACATCCCGGTAGCTGATGCGAGCTTGACAATCTGGGAGCCAATTATATCGATAGAGTGCCTTTATCCTTTTTCCAGTACAATGTTGCCCACCACTGTTTTACGATCCCCAGCATTAGTTCAAAAAGTACTCAAGGTACATGCTCGCCATTCACATTAAGGTTCATGTGTCATTAGGTCACTCATGTGTAAATTCTCATAGAGCTTTCATACCGAGGGAGGATATGACTCTTTGGTGCTGCCAGGGGTAAAACAACAACCGAGTACCTGCATACCCTATGCTCATATTATCTCATATCATTAGCTTAAAGTGATTAACAGTGAAGAAGGTCGTGTCCGTGCCGAGTTTACTGTAGAAAAACAACATTTGGCAAGTACACAACATATCCCATAATGCTGCTTTGTCAGCTTATATATCCAATGTAGAATCGACTCAAGTCTGTACATGGAGGATTGCTTGCAACTGTGGTATGGAAACGAGATAATGAATGGGGATACAACATATTGATCATGCTGATAGGTTGATGTTGGAGGATCATTGGCCTTGGCTTCCAAAGGATTATATGCAACAGGTGTAAGCACAGACATCAACATTAGTTACATTTCGAGTGCCAAGGAAGGAGATGTTGTGTCCGTGGTAAGTATTCATGAGATGTGTCAATGGTTATATCCATGGATGCTTATGTAACCATCAATTTCAGGATTGTCGCTGTGACAAATTGGGCAAGACACTTGCGTTCACAAGCATTGAACTTTCCTCAAATGGCCGTCTTGGTAAGTGTGTTTATTCTCTGGTGATGAAAATCATAGAGTAACAATGTGTGCATCCTAGTTGCTCTTGGAAGACATAACAAGTTTGTTGCTCAAGCTTACGCCCACCCACAGAATGAGATTGGCCAAAAGCAGTAGTAGATATTGTTATAGAAGCTTTAGAATTAGAGATCCGCTTGGCATGAAAGAACACGGGCGCGCGTCTCCATTTTTTCTCTTTACTTCTTTTCATGTGAGCGCGTCAGGCGTTTTGTTCAAACTGCGTTTCCACGCGTTCGGCATCTGATTTTTTTTACATTTACCATCGCGACTATTACACACACCCCGTGTAGCACCCCGTGTATCTCCCCCACTTTGTTTCACCCCAACAAATACAACAGCTTATAATAATGATATGCATTGGTCAATCACAATTGTTTCGTATTTGTGTTTTATAAAGTAGCTAGTAAAAAGTGTACATATGATTGCATCTAGAAGGTATCTGGTGTGCACGTGAGCTGAGAAAATCCGATGCATGGTGGGAAAAAAAAAACTTTGATGCAAGAAAAATATGGTTGTCTTGGATACTTTTAGTGTGTGCCCTGAAATGCCTTGGCGCGTGCATGGATGATAATAAAGCAAAGAATAATCAATTTAGAGTGAAACAAGAAAGAGTGGGGGCTATCAAGTGTGGAGTATCAAAGTAAAACGCGCGTCAAAAAGTGGTCAGCGCGGTACGAAACGCGAAAAAGCGGAGGCGCGTGTTGGCAAGTACAGCATTCGCGTGATAACTAAGATGCCGCAGCCCCGCTCTTCCTTATTCTCTCTCACTCCCCTCACTCTGTGTTATCTCGCATTTACCATTGTTCACTTTCTTTTCCACTTTCTCCCCACTTTTGACACATCCCCCCCGTCGATGGAAGTACAACATCACGATCTTGTTCCAAGACACAGTGGATACCCTACCATACATCCCAGAAACGAAATCACACACCTAGGCACAAACCAACGAATGGATCCGCACCCAATTGATGTTTCACGAGTAAGTTTACCTTTGCTAACCTATCCCGTTTCTAGTGGCTAACTTATCATTGTTTCAACAGCACTTGGCAAATCTCAAGACGCGTCTCAACTTTGCATGCTTCAAGCTCCATAATGGATGGGAAAATAGCACATTGATCGATGTCGAATTAAAGTGGAAAAAGCGACAAAAGAAGTTATACAATGAAATACCTACACCCCGTTTTACACAGCAAGATATCCTTGATAAACGTGGTCAATTCTCATCAGCCAAGATAAGAAAGGCCAAATTGACACGTACATATTCAACACCATTGATATCGACTCGTGATCCATACCGTAAACGAAAGCACAGACACCCTGCCCCTGAAATTTACCATAACAATGACAACCAGATCCATCACCCTGTATCATCATCCTCAGCCGTTTCCACAGCAACCGAGCACAATACTTTGATTACACATCACCATCAACCCATTACTCAAAACACAACTGCAGCAACACTTCCTAATGCTGTATCACCAACTACAGACAATAATCTTCTTGACAACAATTGTGCAATCAACGAACCATCATCATCATCCTTACACAAGTCATCACCACCACAACAACATGCTGATGGTGGGGATATCACTATGACTACTACTACTACAACCACTACTCCACCTGTCAAGAGCTCGCTTGATTTCTTATCGTATGCTATTGAAATGACTGAAGGGAATAATGCCCTGCCATCGTCACCACAACCACCATTGGAGGATACACGTATAGGCGATGGCTTGTCGAGTTCACAACCCCAACCTGATATTAGCCGTATTGCACCCACCTTATGTGATGATGATGAAGAAGAGGATGATCTTGTTGGAGGAAGTCAAGAACGTAGTACGTTGCAAAGCGGAAAATGGGAAAGAAAGAGAACTCGTTCTCTTCAAAACGATGATCGACCCTGTGCACGTTACTCTGGTGCTGAAACTGAGAGTGATGATCAGTTAAGTCCACCCAGTTCACCCGTAACAGCTGCTGCACATGCTATCATGATGTTTGTCAATGATCATTACTCCATTGATCGCAACTCAAAATCTCCCTCGATGTACGACTAGTTTCACAAAGCATACTCATAGCTCATGATCCACCCAACTCTCTCTCTCTCTCTCTCTATCTATCTCTCTCTCCAACGCCACATTTTTCTTGCTGCTTTTATTTTCTTGTTTCTCGTCCTTGCTTGTATATAACTGAATTAAATGATCCACACACACTCGCACGCGTATGCTCTCCATAGCATAGCACCACACAAACATACAGTATGGCATGATTTCACTGAGCTGAGATTTAAGCTTACTGGGTGTTAGCCCAGCAGAAGTGATCTACACTAAAACTGGTATCTTTATTGCTCGTACCATTGTTATTAAATCCTCATGAACCTATCATGTATGACTCTCCTATGCTCTTGTTCTAGCACCACAGGGTCAACTTCAATTGCTTATATGAATTGATGGGTGTTCAAGATGAGATTGACCCGTCCTTGTATATCACTGTGCAGTTGACGTACCCTAAGAGACCATGTGCTGTTGTTACACCATCTCTCCATGAATGTCGGGTTGATTTTGGTTCTATGTGTTTCATCCAATGTTCTTGTAACTACAAGCAATTCCATGCATCTCGCAACTTTGGACGACGGTACGCTGAAACCAAAAGCATACTTTCTCATATCACTTTAAATGAGGAATCATGCATTTAAATAATGCATTGCAACTGCCGATAGCTTCTGCTGCTTACTTGGGGTTATTTTTATACTATAACGCTATAACAGCGTTTTTCACCCACTTCATTTTTGAGCTAGAAGATTATAACGAGACATTGATTGCTGATGGTGGATATTGGCAGTGGTCAATGATTGCCACGTATAAAAGGTTGATAAGGATGGATGCGTTTCATTGATGAAACAAAGGCAACTGGTGCCTATAATGGTCACTTCATGTGTGTCATCTTGGTTCACAGGTACACGCTGCGCATTTCGAGGATTGTACGCACAAAATCAGTAGGTCGCATGATAGTGTGTGTGTGTCAGATCTACAGCAATCGCTCCAAAATTGATGCTTCATTGTAGCTAAAACCGTTTGTGCAAAAGCAACATATCTTATATTAACTCATTGCAGATGATCTGCATACGATACCACGGCAGTAAACAGGAAATGAAAAGAGGGAAGGAATGCAAATGATAAAGAAAATGCACAAGAGTGTAAAAAAAGATGCTCCAGTTGAATAGTTGCCGTATGTAATTCACTACTCTACCATTAGCCAATTAATTATTTTATAATAAAGCACTGGGATGTGACAAAACTACATAGCGCATATGAGTATATAACTTCTCTGCATGGTTGATTGTGCTCGTTGCTACAAGAAACTCGTTCAAGCAAACTAGAGTCGAAACTTTATTACCAGCAGAAGATACGACATAAGATGCAACGTCTATAAACTAGAGCCATTACACTTTTTGGTTCGAACCATGCACTGGCTGTAGTCGAAACTGTAATGGCTCTGATTGATGGTGTTGACAATACCAGCGGGAAGCTGAATACATGATTTGGGTTGCACATACACACACACGTAGTTGCACAAATGGATAATGAAGGGTTGTTGGTTCTTTATATAATGAGCAAGTTATCCATTATAACAACAACAATTAATTCGTACGTTCTTCCATATTTGGTGCGTGCTGGTGGCATACTTTTGGTTGTACAAGTTTAGGGCGCGAGCTGCATGAAACCAATTGATGCGCACGGACCTGGCAGTCTTATTTAGTCCATAGTAAAATAGTTTAACCACGAAGAGATATAACACAGTAAAAATATATCAATCTGTGGTTTATTCTTATTGATAGAATATTGCTAATTGTCTACATTATATGCAGCTACTGTAACAAGCGGGGTGGCAGTGGATGAAGTAGGGACGAAGAAAAAGCGCCTTTCGTCTTCCTCTTTCTTCACTCGTAGTTTCACAAAGGTAAGAACAACTCCAATTTACAAACTACAGTGGCACTCACTGTTGTTAATGCCTTCAATGCACAGTGTCAATGGAGTGAACAGCTCACACGATCAGTGCTCAATGGGCAACGCTTCTTTCGAATCTCATGTAACAACAAGTACGTGTGATCTACCCATGACTCGAGCTTCATTTCAATGCAGCAGGTAAGTTCCATCGTTGAACTTGGTTTTATTGTTCAAGTTTGACATTGTGATCCTAAAGGTTCACTTGCAGGTTGTTGTTCTCTCGTTTGTACAACAACCAAGGGGGGTCATATGTATTCTTTGTCCTCTTTGTCCACAAGGAGGGAGCCAAACACATCTTTTACATTGCTACTTTGGGTATGTTAACGTGAAAGGCGTATGGTACAGTTTCTTTGTTATCTTACATATTTTCATTGTAGGTTGAGCAACTTGAAGGGGATCAATGGCAGCTACAAGACATTGATATCAAACAAGAAAGTCGTGCATGATCTCATGGGTACGTAGCGCATTAGATCTACAAAGCATATATTGTTCATTAACGAGTACTATAATGAAACAGCAGCAACAGTACAAGTCCAAGGCATGGAGATCGAGTTGGTTCAGGCAAAGAATGCAGTTGAGCAATCTGGGAAAGGTAAAGAGTTCGGTGAATGGCTCCTACATGCAAGTGTACTTATACAAGTGATATTAGGATCTAGAAGGCTTCCACTTGGTTATATTATATTGGCTGCACGTCAAGGATGTCACTGTATCAATCTGTATTGCCTAATGGGAGAGTTTAAGAGAGAGTTTATTTCAATTGACTATAAAATTGGGCACGCGCTGATATCAGCTTTTTGCCCTAGCCCGATCCAAACGAGTGGGAGTACTGAAAAAACCTGAGATGCTTCAGGAAAAAGGAGAAGGATAGGAAGGTTGGAAGATATAGGGATGTGGATGCGCCTAATGGGAGACGCAACGTTCCCCAGTGCTTTAGCACCCAGTGCTTTAGTACCAAATGCGATCACGTTGCGAGGCTTAATTTATTAAGTCATTCAAAAATGCAACCTCTGTAGCGTTTAAACACGCGGATCCACGGTATATGGAACCGAGGCTGACTGGTGAGGGATTCATGTATTTGGGTCACCTGTAATCTGGTAAATCGGGACCATGCTAGTAGGCGGTATGGATTGGTACATTTGACATTCCTTTCTATCACTTGTTATTTCACTGGTCATCCAAGCATTGTTCCAATGAATTCAAAGATATTGGCTGGTATGTAGCTCTTAGTTCTCTTGTGATCATCAAGGTTTAAGCATCGTTCTAACGCATTTGAACATGTTCTTTAGATAAACATTGCAAGCAATTCGCGTTATTGACACGGCATATTCAATCACATCACCAGGATCAAAGATAAGTATCTTTGAAGTGGTACATATGAACCAGGTTGCTGATGAATTTGTGTCACTTCTAGATGAATCATGCAACAGCCAAGCAACTTGTATTTGGTGGCGTCAAGTGTATCGTGTGAGACTTATGGCGGGCATTGTTGAAGTCACTGTGGAAACGACTATGAGCACTAGGCCGTTCGATAGATCCTCTGTAACAGAAAAAGGGTTTGGTGGCTTCAAGATATCCCAAGATTTATAGCCGCGATCGTCAACATGTCATTTCAATACTCTGGATAGCAGCTATCAGCAACTCTCATCTTTATTGGTATATCACCACAGTAGCTCGTGTCGTTATTGGAGCCATAGCAATCTTCCTTGTGGATATCAATCTTCAAGTACCGTACGGATGCCCTGGATGATTTCTCGCCATGCCAATATCTTTATGTGTGCTCTTTGGTCAAGGCCTAGATTATTTGTGCCTACGCTATTTGGGATGCATGATGTGTCTCTGACGCCAACCGAAAAGGTCGCTTGATGGCAGCAACTACTGATATGGTGAATACTTTATTTGCTATGGGTAGAATGGGATGGTGCTTTACTCTATGGTGAAGGATCGTTGGCAGCATGATTTATGTGCGACAGTGTGGTCTGCCCTATCTAGGCCCTATCATTTGCATTTGAGGATTGCTGCCTTAGCCATTGGAAGTGAGCCTGTTATCGGCGACCTGGGTAGATTGGGAATCATGTGTTGCAAGTAGTGGGAGGTAGTAGGAGGAGATGTTGACGTTATACACTCTTATGGATGGGTCGGCCACTGTGGGCTTGGGATGCTTTTTGTGTCCTTTTATCAGACCGAACAAGTACGGCCCATTTGAGTGTAGACCCTAGAATAGTTATCTTCAGATATTAATCCTTAAAGCATATAAAAACATGATATGTTAATATGCAGCTTATATCAAAGTGTGATATCGTCATATAATGTGTTTGCACAATCATGAAGAACTATCTCGGTTATATGTTATAAGAAGTTGCATATTAACAGAAGTACACATACACATAAAAAACGTCAGGCACGCTGTGTAGTTTTGCTATATCAAAGTGCTTTATTATAAATTGGCAATTAGTGGAAACAATGGGATATCAAGATTTCTTTATACTAAAGTGATTAGGATGTCATTGTTTGATGATGGGTATTACGACCTAAAGTGCTATATCATTTGCATATATTTAAATGGGTGAACAATCAACCACGCCCAAACTCTGAGATAAAGCACCACCAATTAATCAGATCATGCAATATCCCATTATCTTTCTTTGTGAGCACAGATATTCACACACCGAAGACGTTCATATAAATAAGGATGTTGTTGTCTATTTTACCCGCACACATTCCTTTTCTCTATTAAACTTCCTGATTGCTTGCTCAAGTTTTGGTGTGTATCATGGCTGATACTATTCATGTGAATGGAAACCGACATGTGTATTGATTTTCATTGTTATTCTTTCTAGCTTTTCCTTGTTATCCTGCTCCCATTATCATCGTAGTGTTCATTATATTATGTATTTGGCTCTCGTAAGGAGGTAAAAGTTATTGTAATATGCGTTTGATCGGTAGTGTACTCACATGCCTATTTTACTTCTATGTAGCTACGGCCGGTGATAACATTTTACAAAGTTTGAGTGGCAACAACATGGTGAATATGATAAGGTACGCTTAACCAGATGACTGGTATGCAAGTAGCTGACATCCCATGGGGTGATCTAATGGCTCCCATACAGGAGCTGAGTGTGAGTGTTCGGTATACGTGATTATTCATGGAGACGGCGATACTGGTTCGAGAAGCAAGATATTGTGCATTATACAATGTTCGTGTTTGCAGCAAGCTTAATAAGCACCGTGACGCTTTCGTCAATCGATTCAACATCTGTATCCTGGCAGACAGAATGCACAAGTCGCTAATATTCATCAAAGAATCACATTTTCTCATTGTCCTGCCAGCGATTATGTGTGATGCTTTTTGATAATACTACTGTTCTAATGCCTACGGCAAAATTGGTGTAGGGCGATCAACAATATCTATTCAGTCAAGACGCAAAACAATCTGTTACTACTCATATGGAAGTATGTGATGAAGAAGACAACGGGTAACATCACTGTTTTTCCCTCTTGAATTAATGCTTTTGCTAACTTTCTCTGCTCTTTGCAAAAAAGTGAATGGGGGCAAAAAAAATCAAGCAAATCAAGGCTGATTTGGGAGTTGAGCAGGGTGTGTCATCCATCAGTACAAAGATCATCAACTGGTGCTATCAAGTCTCCCATAGTAGACACGCCGATTATGTCGATATACAACGTGTCACATCACCCATGCTTGTCAGTGCAGCCGACTTAGGAGACAAAACCGAAATAATTGCTGCGAATGTATTACATAGCCTGTAAGTTGAACGCATGTATATGTAGCAATCTAACACCTGATATATTATTAATAAGTCGTTCTTTTACATAGTACTATCAATTTTTCAAGTAATGGATCCATGGACATATCGTTGGAGGATACCTTTGTACATGGGGTGGTTGGTGTTTTGCTCGAGTCCGTATTTCAACCAGAACCCCTTCTGTCATATCAGTGGTAGGTAATCAATGAATAGAGCAAATGTGTTGATGATTGTAGTGGGATTAGAATTAATTGAGTGCATAAAATCTAGGGCCAACGGTCAACTGGGAGTGAAACGAAAACGGGATGCATCGAAGCTGAAGCCTGATTTTATCGTGTTCGGCACACCAACAAGCAGGAAATTCAACGTTGGTGTAGCAGAGGTGAAGCCACCTGGATGTGCCAATTTAAGCAATGATGGTGAATCAGATCTAGTCAAACTGGGGCGCGAGATGCAGTATATGCTTAATCAACTGATCAATGATTGTGTGCAAAATCCTGTCGTGGGAGGGACCCTGCTCCAAGGGTGCAACATCAACTTACAAACTCAGCTTAAACTATCATCACATATATACGGCCTTTGTTACGGACACCCCAAAACACTTACCATTCTAAGCCTATGGAACACCCCAAGCTATATATAATCCAAAGTGTAAACAAAAAATGAAAGTTCATCACAATGTCTTTAAATGTAGAAACATCTAACTACTATAAGTCTTATCAACGACTATAGCTTGATCTGAACAAAACTTCCTCTTCAATATCACATTTTGGTTTCTCATCGTTTCTTCATGATTTGAAGGTGGTGCCAAACAGCCTTTCGAAGATTACCACTATGGCCTATGCTCGTATAGGCTTTGATTCTTGCTGCATTTATACTTGGCCACTCCATCTTTACTCCGCGTTTGGCATCAGCCATAACCCAATGTGAACTATTAGGATGCCAATGAAAGCTGCTACACTTTACTGCTATAGCAAAACTATGCTTGCAAGCAATAGCATTCATTCAATTGTTGTGGGCTATCTTTGGGAATGCCATCGAAGTGTCTTCCTATCAATTCGCATATGACAATGTTGATGTCAATGGTAGAGTTGCAACAGTCCAATGGATGCATTTTATATCCATAGTCTATTTAAAGCACGTGATATGTTAATCTTGACTTATATTTGCGAATTTGACTAAGGCTGTTTACACTTTGGATTATATATAGCTTCGGGTGTTCCATAGGCTTGGTATGGTAAAAGTTTGGGGTGTCCGTAACAAAGGCCGGATGTCATTATCAATAAGGCATATTATACTGGAATATGTCATCAGGTGACATGCCAGGCGAACTTCATTTGTAGCTTAGGATTAACTCATTGGATTTTTCGTAATGTTTGGCGGTTGGCGTCACATGAATTTCTTATATTAAAATAAAACTTGCGATTGGTCTTCCACTTTGTGCGCTGGGCGAGTTTCGACTTTGTTGAGTGTGCTTTTTTTTACTTTGCGTCAGGTAAGTTTCATGGTCGCACCATTACTTCTGTTCCTTTGCGTTTTGCTATTCAATCATTTGAGCTTGCCATCCTACTTAAACTGAGATTTTTTCATTATGATATTGGTGCAAGGTCCATTTCGATATGACATGTAGGTTTTTATGTAGATATTGCTTGATACGGCTCATGAATTCATAAAAAACCAAAGCGATCCTTAAAGAGAAACAACGCAAACATGAAAATTACCTGACGAAAAGTAAAAAAGCACACTCAGCAAAGCTGATATTCCCCCTGCGCAAAGCGGAAATTCGTGTCACGTAAAGGTGAAAAAGACCAAGCGCAAGTTTTAGGAAAAATCCAGTATTGGGTAGAGAAGTATGTGTTATGCAACATCGAGTGTTCGTGTGTGAAATGGGACCTGGTACGAACTTGTCGGTGTGGTACCTTAAAATTTGTACTTGACTCTGTTTGTGTTGAAATACAACATCCTTCTCTTTTACCGCGTCAATATGCTTTTGATACACCTATCCTGGGTCTATCTTTTCTTTTTCTCAATTACGACCTTTGATACATGCTTTTTGGTTCGTGCTGCCTATAATGTGAGCGAAGACGTGGTGAATGCGTATCCTTTTATACGTCCTTTCTCTCAAATCGGATCAGCTACCTTTGTGCGAGACGATATTCTTTACACTGTAGGAGGGCTATCGCAATACTTGAATATGAGCAAACCGACAACCAACTTTTTTGGGTTTCAACTAAATCAGCAAAACGGTACCATCGAACCTGTTAGAATGCCTGGTGGTGGTATACCTGCAGTAGCCTATGCACAAGCAGTACTGCTTCCCGACAACGATCATGTGTTGATGTTTGGGGGTAATAATGATGAGATGTTGGATAATAACAGCACACTTCTTGTCCAAGAGTACCAATTTACTACAGGCGTATGGCAAGTGCTCAATGTTACTGCTCCCAGTAATGCAACCAATGGTACCGTACCCCAGAACAGGTACAAGCATACAGCAACTCTGTCGCCGAATGGGAAGATATACATTTACGGTGGTCAAATTCCAGGTACCACCACAAACTATTTTTTTGACTTCTGGGAATATGATCCTTCCACTGGTCGTTTCACCGAGATTCCAATTGATCACGATACCTCTGGCACGACTCAAGTCACCGCCGTTACGCTTCCGTGAGTATAAAAATCTGGATATCAGTGATATTCGCTAGAATTTCAAAATCTGACAATATACCTTGGCGCATATTTAGAGACTGGAGAATCATATTCATGATGGGGTCCAGCCAAGAAGTGGGAGTAAACCGAGTATGGCAACACGCATGGATTTTTGACGTAAAAAATCGAATTGGGTATAGACAAGAAATCTCCAATGAAACCGTCGATTCTTTTCCACTTGCAAGATACGGCTGTAATGCAATGTTAGGTATATCGGCTTCATTCTGACAATATCAACCGCTGACTTTTTTCAGGCCCTGACAATACTACGATATACTATTTTGGTGGTAGGTAAAAGAGAAGCATTGTTGTCGTGATATTACCTTGTTTTTGGAAATTGAAACGCTTAGTTCATTTGATCAGGCAGACAACAATATCCCAACGGTACTGAGAGAACCAACAGCCAGACTAGGCTCTACACATTCAACGAATTAAATATTCTTGACACCAAAACTTGGATGTGGTTGTCTCCCAGCATTGTGCGTGGTGAAATGGCTCGTCCAAGATATGATGCAGCGGGAGGTCTACTCTATGGGAAATACTGGATGATCCTTGGAGGTATATAACTTTAAATGTATGATTTAACATGTGATAATATTACTCAGTTGCTGTTATATAGGGATATCGGAATTCGCATGGACAAATGATGTAAATGTACTTGAGATCCCCGATGCAAAGTCAACTAACAGCAACTTCGTGGAAGACCCTGGTACCTTTACATGGCTCTATAATATCACTGATCCAACTCTTGGTACAAGCAAGGATGATGAATCAAAGGAACTTGGAGGAGGTGCCATTGCTGGTATTGTGTTGGGATCATTAGCAGCAGCTGTGCTGCTTCTTATGCTAGCGTGGACGCTACGCCATAGGAAACGGGAACCATTAGCACCACTGACTGCAATAACGAATTCAATGATCTCAATGATATGGGATAGGCGGTAAGCTACAAGCATAGGTACACTATGATATACAGCAAAGGATAGTGACATATATGCTCAATAGAGCTGGTGAACCCCTATGGGCAGCTATTTTGCATTCTGTATCAAAATTGCTTCTCAGTGGACTATTTATTGCGTATTGCATATACAGCATCATCCGAATTATCAAGAGCTCGGAAACGACCATGGTAATGAGCAAACCCGTAGCACGAGTAAGAGTGCCTGGTACGTTATGGATGTTAATTTTCAGCTGATAGCGAATTGTCATTTGGTTAATCATATACACACTGCATAGATATACGCTTTTGTTTCGATAACTATGACCAGAGCGATGCCCTTAATGTCCAATCAGATACTGTGTCAAGACCGGATGCACGAGTGAAATGGAAAGACTATTTAACCATTCTCGATATGAGACATCATGCTCCCTCTTATCCTAATAGCATATATGGTGATATTCGATGCTGGTTGTTCGCAGCTCCTCCAGACTTTCAACTAGAATATCAAGCAATTGATCAATCCAGTAATGGAACTAAGCTCCGCTTTTTAGTTGGAGGTGGTATGCAACGTCTTGGATTCGATACGAGCCACAGCCGTGTTCATATATCAGTATACCACCCTGATCATAATCCTAACAAAGTCGTATACAATATTAGCAACCAACCAAACTTGAGCGACATGGATATTCAGGAATGGTTACGACGTGACAGGAACGATCAAGAAACTGAAAACACTTACACCACTGAAATCAACGCATACTCATCCATTAGCTATCAGCTCAAGAATCACCGATACCTTCAAAATATACCATGGAACGCTGTTGGATTTGCTCAGTCACGCAACAATACACCTATGATCGAGACAAACTTTCGAACAACTATTCAGGACGATGCAATGATGGTTAGAAACACGTTGGACGTATACCCTATGAGCTTTATGGAAATTGAGGAAGAGGACCAACGCACTGATACGCTCATGTCATCCTTTGGTTTAGTTGGTGGCATACTATCGTTGTTTACATTCATGCTTACTCGCATGTATGGATCACGCCCATCATCAATGCATGGCTGGATCATGAAGCTGCCTTTTAACAAGCCAAGCCGATCTATTGAAAGAAATTTACTGCAAAGTTTTGGTTCTCTTGGTCAACCAATCCCATTCGTTAATCCAGTCGACCATCATTTATTGAACGATCAGCAGATCCAAGAGCACAACCTGGTGGCAACATCACATGACAATCTCGAAAGCTACAGTGTTAGTGATTTGCATGCCAAAATGGAAAATGCTGAAAGAATCCACCAGCAGGAGATATCTGATCTTAAGCGGAGACTGCAATTAATGGAACTCATTTTCAAGTCGTATTATATTGATGATGAAGTATTCAACAG
This sequence comes from Lichtheimia hyalospora FSU 10163, assembly GCA_025094155.1. NCBI lineage: Eukaryota > Fungi > Mucoromycota > Mucoromycetes > Mucorales > Lichtheimiaceae > Lichtheimia > Lichtheimia hyalospora. The sequence continues at coordinate 191,007 of PTRB01000010.1, forward strand.
ATTATATGACGCTCACTGTGGTGAGGAAGCGTCTGAGAGTAATAACGACAATGCAACATCCCTCACTGATAACGGAGGGATGCTAACTAGACTCTTTCGCCGCCGCCGATATCATCCCCAAAATATGCATGACGAGGAGCAATCCCCAGGGCGATCCAATGCTTCATTGCTCAACTTGCCCGAGAAGCAGTAGTCATGATTCCGTAATATAGATACACTATGAAATACATCTTTTCAGATTTTCTCTTTCGGCACATTTGGAAGTAACCATATAAGGAGTTGGTGTTCAGCAGCAGATAAACACCTTTGCACTGCCATCCTCTTCCTTTAAACAATTATGCAGCATCCGATGTTAAAGTTTTGGATGCTATTCAAAACGAGTGTGATTTGAATGTAATCAATGAGTAACTCCAATTTCCCACCACCACCCTTCCATAATGAGGAACAATGTTTCATCCTTTAGTATTGACAGCGAGAAATGTTTAATGGGATTGATTCCGTTACTATGTGCTATGATTGCTCCGTTGGTTGGCTGCCTTTAATCTCACTGTGAATTTCCTGCGTGCGCTACTACAAGTCCTTGAATGGTAATCACGCAAGTGTGTTTGCTTTCTTGTTTCTACTAGTTCCACTTGGACCTCCTTTCCTTTAAGCCCTGAGCACCAATGGAAGAGGAAGGTAAGCGTCATTCTATTATTCACTATTGTCATAAGTGCTGATTGTATTTCTCGACAACTTTAAGAAATCTGTCGTGTGTGTCGTTGTGGTGCGACTCCCGAACAGCCTTTGTTCCATCCTTGCAAATGTTCTGGCAGTATACGTCATGTGCATCAGGATTGGTATGTTTTCAGTAGTATTACTTTAGATACGGTTTCCATGGGTCAATGTGCGATACTCATTGTGGTTACTACTGTTATGCAGCTTGACAGAATGGCTTTCTCACAGCAGGAAAAAGTAAGCAAGTGGTTGATATGAAAAGACTTGTATTTGACACGTTATCTTTCTCGACCAACAGATATTGCGAGTTGTGTGAGCATCCATTTGCGTTTACTCCAGGTACGATCTTATTATCAGTGTTGTGGTTTTTATGTATATAATAATGGATAAGATTCTAATAGTTTATCGCGAGGATATGCCTGAACATCTGCCATGGATCTTGTTTATTCGACAATTCTACAGTAAATCAACCACCGTTCTATGCATGGTCATTCGAGCGATATTTGTATCATGTACTTGGTTCATCTTGATTCCATATTTGACCGTGTGGAATTGGCGCTTTTACCTATGGAGCGGAGAAAACCTTGCAGCACAGTTGGATCGCCTTCAAGAAGCCCGAAACAATACGCACGGACCCTCTTTCAGCAGCAATGACACTGCGGATCCATCGTCATTCAGCAATAGTACAATGTCAGCCAATGACGATACAAGTTTATATGCATTCTTCAACCGTATTGATATGAGGTATTATATTGATTATTGTTACTTGTTGTGATGGTACTAAATATGTCGTTTAGGACTTTCTGGACCGATTGCTTTGAAGGACAAATGATCGCTTGCATTGTGGTTGTATTATTTGCAGCAGCTTTCCTATTACGTGAATGGCTGGTTCAGAATATCCCCACCGAGCTCGATATGGAAGAAGAAGAAGAGGAAAACGATGAAAGAGCAGAGGCACCACCTTTAGCACCCACCATAGCAAGAGCTGAGTCAGATGAAGATGACTTGACAGATGAGGAATACTATCATCATATCGAACCAGCAGCTATGGCATTAATGTTACAACAACCCCATCATCCTCATCATAATGGTGGAAGATACACTGAAAATTTTATGGAGACAAATGATCATATCTTCAGAGGAGATAGCAGCAGCAGCATTAGCAGTATCGGCAGTGACTCTGACAATGAACAAGCTAATCATGAAATGCTTGTACCACGTGGTGAACCACCCAATGCTCCTTTTATGCGACATATGGATCATCAACAAAACTTTGATATACAACCACAACCACAACAACGTAGACAAGATCATCACCCAGAGCAGAATAATGGAGCAGTAGCAGCAGCAGCAGTGGATAACAATAATGAGATGGATGAAGAGAATATGGGTGACGAAATCGATGGTGTTCTCGAAGTTATTGGAATGCGTGGCAGCTTCTGGATGCTGGCACAGAATTCATTGCTTATGACCTTACTCATCAGCCTTTGTCTCGGAATCACTATCTGGATGCCATATATTGTGGGTATTAGCTTCTTTATGGTAAGTCTAGCTCATAAAAGTTACCATTAACATACAGCTAACTATTATCCTTTAGGCAACACCCTTTGAAATTGTGAATGGTGTCTTATGGCTTGTTCACAAAGCGACGGATCCGATCCTCGACAGCATCTTTTATCTTTGTACTGCACATATCTGGCCATTTCTACTGGAATTCTATCGATCTTATCTCTATGTGTACATCTCGCACTATGTTGACAACCTTGCTCAACATCCATTAGCATCTAATCTGGTGGCAGTATTTCGAAGATGTGAACGATTTATATATTACATCTTTCAAACACATGAGCACCATTCATCACCTGCTAAGGTCTCATCCTTCTTTGACAACGCTCGTTCTTCTGTTGCAGGATCAACATCATCATTACCACCATCATCATTAACACTTGGAGAAAACCTGTGGATTTCACTACAACATTCCATGGATCAAGTACAACCAGTATTGGAATCAATATCGAGGATCAGTCGTGGGTTTGCTATTGGAAAGACCGGCTATGATCGATTCATGTGTGTATCAGCTGGTTATGCTGTGATATTCTTGCTCATTGCTTTCGCTCATCTACGATCCACCCATGGTGCTCATAATGAAGGAGGTGGAATATTCACAAAGACCTTTCGACAAGTGATACGACAACAAAGCATTATTCTCAAAGTGGGCATGTTTATTACCATTGAGCTATTACTGTTTCCAATTGTATGCGGTATCCTATTGGATGTTTCTTCATTACCAGCGTTTCGAAATGTCACCATCAGCAGTCGCATTGAACATCTGCAAAGCTATCCTCTCGCATCCATATTCCTACATTGGTTCCTAGGCACAGCTTTCATGTTTCTATTTGCCGCTGTTATCACCATGTGTCGTGAATGTATTCGTCCAGGCGTCCTATGGTTCATTCGTGATCCAAATGATCCACAATTTCATCCAATCAAAGAAATCGTCGAACGCCCAGCTCTATCACAGTTGCAGAAATTGGGTGCAAGCAGTATCCTTTATGCTGTTGTCATTATCTCAGGTGTCAGTACTACTGCTTGGTGTCTCCAGTTACTAAGGCTCGATATTCTACCTTTAAGATGGCATATGCTGTAAGTTTATGAAAAAGACACGATTACTGTTCACGATGCTAACGTGTAGCTTATTGTTGGAGACATAGGCAGCCATTATCAACGGTACCCATTGATTTCCTGGTAATGCATATTGCCGTACCTGCCATGATACGATATTTACAACCAAAGACAATAATCAAAAGACTTGCAATGCGATGGATGAAACTTTTATGCCGCAGCTTACGGTTATCATCTTATATGTTTGGGGAACGCCACCTTGATGAAGAAGGTGTATATCGACATCCAGCTAACAGTCAATCATGGCGACGACTATTGTTTTGGAATCGACAACATTCATCCTATACGACATCCACCAGCTATGATTATGTTGATGATACAACATCGTTTATGCGCGATGGTCAATTTGTGCTTGCACCTAAACTCGACAATATCCCATATATACCAGGGCGACGTATGCTGATACCTGTTGATCCAGAAACACTTCAAATATTGGATCCTGTGGAACGTGAACTTGGACATCCTGCAGCATCGGGTACTGAAGATATCCTATCCAATACCACTATTGTATATCTGCCACCACTCTTTAAGCAACGTGTGACATTGTTCCTAATCATCATGTGGACAACATCCATTGCAGCTGCATGTGCTGCTACTGCTTTGCCAATTGTATTGGGACGATATGTATACCACACTGCACTTGGTGCATCAGTGGAGGTGCATGATGTATATGCATACTTTACAGGTGGATTCCTGCTGGTGATATTGTCACTGCTATTTGTTCATGTGGCGAAAACTATTGCCGGCATGTATCGATCGGCAAGTCTTTCGACAGCACTTGGTTATTTGAAGCAACGACTGGGAATGGCATCCCTCTTGGTAAGTGGCATGGGTGGAATGGTACTATTACAAGCATTACTTATGCCTTATCACTATAGGTCAGCAAGCTCATGTATATCGGAATCACAATGGGATTGATGCTTCCTGTGCTTCTGGGATTGATTACGGAAATGTATTTAGTTATGCCTATGCGAGATTTGGGTACACAGCCCCCATCGATTGAATTGCTTCCAATATGGACACGTGGATTTGTGTGTATGAGTATCATCCGTGGTATGACAAGTCTTGTTCCTGAAAACGAGTGGCATAATCGAGTCAATGCGGTAAGTTGTTTTACATCATAAAGTGGATATCCATGTTTTTTTTTCTCATTTCAAATCCAGATTTTCCAGCCTGACCTGCATGCTATCAATATCCGTGACCTTACAACCAAAGTGGTGATGCCAGTGATGGCTGCTGCTATTGCTGCAATCTTGATTCCAGTTGCTAGTGCAATTATGCTCATCAAATCTGGCGTTTTCGGTTCGTTGTTTGTTTAATGTTGGATGAAGCAAAATACTGAGTAAAATCAAATAGGTGATATGGATTCAACAACGCGTATGCGATTTATTCAATCAATGTATCCGGCTGCAATGGTGACAATAGTGGTGTATTATCTATGCCATGTGGGAGCCAAATTCATGCAAAGCTGGGTACAAACTATTCGGGAAGATAATTACCTTGTTGGTACAATCTTACATAACCTTGAAAGTTAACAATTGCTCTTTACCCTTTTCTTCAACACTCCCGCTTACATATTAACCACGCATGCCTTTGTGATCACCCATTGTATTTTCAACTCTCATCTGCATTTCAGCCTTCTCTCTTATCATTTGATTTGTTCCCTTTGCTCTTTCTTTACATATTTTGTGCCCTTTTTTTTCCCTTTGCTTTACTGCCAATATACATATACCTTAACATCGGAGATATAAATGTGTTGTGATATTATTAAAAGATAATGATTGTAAAAGGCATATGCCACTATATTACAGGAGTGGGATTGCATTGCAGAATAGCTTTTTGTTGTCGGAGCAAAAAGTCTACAGTCCACGTCAGCATTACATTGTCAGCCGTCCCTAGATTCTGGTAATTGAAGATATGGAAAAAAAGGAGTCGTCCACAGCTCTAATAAAAGCGGCACATACTAGTGATCCATGATACTGGATTTCATTTAAGCTCATGTGGAGACAAGACAATGCCTTGGCTGGTGAGCTATTACTGCCGTTCAAGGTATGGTGTGCGCACAGACACCCAATGTCCATGCATTTGCTAGATGATGAATGCATGCTATAACTTGCATCAAACTATATGTGATCTAGCGTAATCTTTTGTTGTCAAATCCCGATCCGTTCCGCTCTTTGATTCATGTAACACCTCCTCACGCGTGGGTGCCACCCAATGCATAAGTTGCCTGCATGCAAGGTAATAAACATGAACAACTGCTGATTAAAGGTGACATGTTCCACGTATGGGTGTTAAAGATGGGTCCCTGGGTTGTCATTTTGTATATCCATTTTCTTGTTTATCTGGAAATGTTTGATAGCCTACCAAAAATGGACATGGACTTGATGTTTCCCTAAATTCTTGTGTAATCCTTACAGATTATCCTCCTTACATTATATACAAAAAGATAAAGTGGCAGTGTCTAGACAGAAAAAGCAACGATGATTCCATGTATCGTAGGTACTATGGCGGAAGTGGAGGTCGAGAGCAAGGTGAGTCCGAGAAAATGAAGAATATAACATGTCATCAGCTTAACTTGAAATCGTTAGTACAACTTTTTCCCTTGCAGCTTTTTCGCACTAAAACGTACCAAGTAAGCATTGACATCCATTGTTTCTTTATTGCTTTATGAAATCATCACCCGTCCCCATCATTCTCATTGTGTGGTTGATTATGGACCCATGAGCACAAAACAATGAATGTTAAATAAACACATACAATCATCTCTTTAAAAGAATGATACGAGTATACAAGTTGCATGCAATGTCCCTTTTTTGGAAGCAAACGGGAGTCCTAACCACTTTGGCAGGATACCGCGCGCATTCACTTTTCCGTGATCATAATTGCTCAAAGCTGGCTATTTGTGTTTGGTTTCTTTTTACACTTTTTGCTTACGATACTGATATCGTATTCATCTTTGAGTAATCTCCGAGCCCGCAACGCGGCGACAGAGTGTAAAAGTATACATGGATTGCTTCTGCGATACACATAATTCGCTTTCACTACATAGTGTGTGTTTGGAAAGATCAACGTTCTTTGTAGAACATCAATTTATTGGCAAAAGAGAAGGCGTGATGAAAATTAACTTTGCAATTACATTGCGTGTGTATATAGGGTGACCCTGATATCGATCGGGTCAACATATGATCTCCTCCGCATCCATATACATACACACACACAACAAATGATACCCCGCTGCTATGAAAGATGGTTATCAACCTATCTTATGGATATATGATAATTATTAGTTAATTCTCTTTTGGCGAGCCCTTTGTTTCTATTGCCATTTGACTTGTTCAATGATCCCATACATTTCCCGTCATTATCCATGTGGTGATACAACCTTTCCCTTTTATCCATTGTAAGGGGTGAGGGGCTAGTTAAGCATTTTCACCCATTCGCGCCACATACATGCATCCAATTGCGGTTGTTGATAGTGTAGTGTGACGATTAGAATGCATACAACATACCGCTCATAATAATAGAAAACCGCTGGATGTGTCATGTGTGTGACGCTACAATATCGGCATGTCCCTGAGCTCTTTTTGTCTTGTTTCGGGTGTAGGATGCTTTTTGTGTTATGGGTATTGTGCTGCAATAATGTTGGTAAAGCGCCGCTCCAATGTATAGAAAAGAAACTCGGATGTTGCACAGAGTATATTGCCTAGACAGAATGGGAGAACAAGATTAAACCTGCATATATAAAAAGGTTTGTCAAGAATGCCGCCCCTTGCCACGTTTTATCTTTTCACCACATACACCTTCATCAAAGAGCTTGGTTCTCTTGCGTTGTCTTTTACAGCAACCCCCTTTTCAGTCCTTGAACAATAACCCCCATACCTTTCCTTTCTTTGAACAATGAAGCTCTTGCTTTTGATTGCCCTTGTCATGGCTACGTTCTTTGGAACGCTGGTTAATGCCATGCCCCTTCCAGAATCCTTCCATGAAGTATCGAGTGCTCACTTGCAAAAGAGATGTCACCATTACAATAAGCATCACTCTGCTGTTTCTTCGTCTTCTTCCTCTGCTACCCATCATAGCAAGGATAGATCAGGTGCTTCGAAAACTTCATCTGCTACTCATCACAATGGTGATAATGACAAGGAAGCCGCTAAGCCTACCAGCACTACCAAGGCTCATCATCATCATAGCAGCTCTAGCTCTAGTTCCAGCTCCAGCACCACGAAGCATCATTCGTCTTCTTCTCACCACAAGCCTACTAAGACCTCCTCAACTGAAAAGCCAACCACTACATCGACATCGACTACTACCAAGCACAAGCCTACCACCACTACCACTACTACTACTACCACCACTACACCAACTCCTGAACCAACTACCACTACTACCACTACCACTACCACCACAACGACTACTACCACCACCACATCTGACAAGCCCAAGCCAACTGATGGCGGTGGTGGTGGCAGTTATGATCACAGCGGTGAAGGCACATGGTAAAGTTTTCTTAAAAGAGCTTGATACAATAGACTATTGTCTTACTAACTTCATTACTGTAAAGGTATGCTCCTGGTTTAGGTTCGTGTGGTATTACAAACTCTGCAAGTGACTTCATTGCTGCCATGAACCATGTTGATATGGCTAATGGTGCCAATCCAAACAACAATCCCAACTGTAACAGAAATGTGAAGATCTCTGGTCCTAAGGGCTCTGTTGAAGTCACCATCACTGATACTGTAAGCATGACTTGAAAAAGAAATCCATTACATTTCAAATTGACTCACTTTCTTTTTCTCTTTCACAGTGTCCTGGTTGTGTACAAGGCGATATTGACCTCTCCCCAGCAGCATTCGAAGAAATTGCACCACTTGATGCTGGTCGTGTTGACATTGAGTGGAAGTGGCTCGATTAGTCGAATATCCATATATATTTATATAGTCAAGAATCTCACCAATGTATTACTTACCCATACACAAAAGAAAAAGCAACAGTTGATTTTCATCTGTCGTATATACTGCATTGATATTCTCGTCATGGATACTGTTTTCTCGGTATTTGTGATGTGTGTGTGTGTGTGCGTGTGTGTGACAATTGCTAGTTGTGAAAAGGGGTGGTGTACAAAGAACTAGTTCCTCAACTGAAACAATGATAGGCTTGAGAATGATAGTATTGAGTCAAATATGTTGGTGACATTCATTGTCACTATCTATGATGTACACGTTGTCAATCAAGAAGAAAAGATGGGCACACACTAGTATAGGATCATTATTGACGTATTATACTTTATGACAAAACAAGATGAAATACAATGGAAATGTGCTTGTAAAGAGAATGAATTACATTCGCACAATTGAAATGATGATGATGATAGTGTCACTACTCTAATTACAGACGCCGTGCAAGAGATTGCTCGATGAGCTTGTTAATGAAATCACGCCGTTCTTCCATATCTGTTCCAAATTGCTCCGATAGGACATCACGAACTTGCTTCTTGGTCAGCTGCATCAAATTATGCGAATCGAGAATTCGTTCAATGGCATTGAAAATAGCTCTGTCTGTGGGTTGCTGTTGTGTTGATCTTTCACTGCATCGGCTTGCATTACCCCTACTGACGAACGAACTTCGATCGTCAACTACAGATGATGCGTATGGTGCATAGGGTGGTGCATCTTCAGGATGGTCTTCCCAATAAATCATATCACGTTCATGATCATCCCAGCGTTTAGTTGGTACTGTGCTTGGATCAAATGTTCCTTCATCTGGACCCACGGCTTTCTTGCTTCCACTTTCACCGACCACGATACGTGTGTTTCCCCATGAAAAATCGTCAAAGTGCCAGAATGCATATAATGGAACAAGAAATGAGAAAACTGGGATGGCAAGTATATACACAATCATCCATGCAATGTGTTCCCACTATAAGATTCATTAGTATTTAGTAGACTTTTGAATAAGATATAACCTACCTTGCGACGCATGATGAAGATGATAGCCTGTAAGCCATATACACCCGCTAGAGTAATCATGGAAATAAGTGGGACTTGAGAAGTGCTTGTGCTGAGCTGGTAAATGAGATAAATCAGATAGCAAACAACAGCTGGCATCACCAATGTACTAAGCAAATCGAGCATCACCACAAATCGCATCGAGAAACAGCAAAATCCGCAAAGCTGTGGTAGAAACATAAGCTCGCCAAGATTATGGATAGTCGAATTGATCCAACGACGTCGTTGTGACAATAATACAGGCCATCGATCTGGAGCATTGGTCATGCATGCAGCATCAGCTGTGAATTTTGTCTTGTATGATGGGAAATGCTTGAGGATGAGAGTAGTCAAATATCGATCTTCACCAAGATGCAACAAGTTCTTCATATGTAGTGTATCAACGTTGGTCTCTGCATAGTCATTGATGACCTGGTGCGAAACAAGTAATGGACGATTGGTAGGACTTCGTACGCGATACATGCAAAAGCAACCTGGTAAGCATGTCACTGATCCAAAAAGGGATTCAAATGCCTTGGAAAGATAATGGGAAATGTAATATTCATATACTTGAATCATTGTCACCCACGTATCGTCTTTGTTGAGAATTTGCGTTTCACCACACAAACCAACAATCTTTGGATCATGCACAAAGTGGGCAACCATACGTGTAAGAGCATCAGGTAATACTTCAGTATCGGCATCAATCATAAGCACCAATTCGTAAAAGCTTGGATGTACACCAATGACATTTTTGAGCTCATGATACATTGTCAATTCAAGTGGTGTCATGGGCATATCATAATGGACCTTGTTAAGGAATCGCATCAACACCATTTGTGAATCACGTTTACCACGGTTACCGGCTTTTTGTCGTTCAGATGGGGTTCCAACCTTAACGACAACAATGTATGGAACCACATGACCTGCATGTTCATAGAGACCAGAGTATACTTTGGCCATATTATGTTGTCGAGCACCTTGTGCCAATGCTAAACACGATACTGCTGGTGGATCAGCTGCTTCTGGATCAACGCCCAAAATGTCAAGAACGATGCGTGGAGTACTACGATCGTTGCCACTTCCCACAATCATTCCATCTGCAATAATGAACAATAATTTGCGTTTGTCGTCATATCGTAATGCTGCTACCGAGTCAATTGTTTTTCGCAACGATTCTTCTCCTTCTGTATAACATGGTACTTGGCATACAACAAATTTGTCGTATTCGTCATTGCTTTCTCCTTTGTTTGCACCTGCCAAGAACAATGCTGCCAAGAATTTGAATAAAATGACGCTGCATAAGAACACAGTAATCAATAGCAGCAAGTATTCAGAAAAGAGACATCTTGCTGAATTGCGACTGTCGACTTTGCCAACAAAGAACAAGTTTCTTAAGCATGTCAATTGTCGTGCACGTTTATCATTATCCATTGGCAACGAGTCAAAGTGTGCTGATATATCAGTGCCAGCAAGTTGTCGAAAGAGCTCTGTGATGCCATTGTCAATAAAGTCTTGTCCAATGAGCGTACCATTGACAGGTTCTTTGGAGTTGACACCAACACCACCGAGCATGTATGAAGTAAGATCGTAGATATTGTTGTGTAAGATAGCCCATCGTCTCTCGGTTCGAATACCTCCCACTTGAACAGGCCATGTTGCTTGATTACGAATATCCTCTGGATCGTATCCCATAAAACCAAGGCGATAGTTTTTTCGTAGGTACATCATCTTTTCAAAATACCAGTCTGGTCGATAATCATCATTCTCATTGCCATATCGGAAATCATGGAATCTTGAATTCGAGTCAGTGATATTGATTCGTGTATCAAGGGTCACTTGCAATGGTACTGGTGCATTATTTCCATCGCATAATGCAGATACTTGTACCGGAAACAAGTCGCTGATGTCTTGTCCTGCATATTGCAACAATGCGCTATTGGGGATCACTTCGCTTGCCCAATGTCTTGGTGCATATGTCGACAGATCGAAGACTTCACCACGGATCGCGACATAGGCGTTATCTCGGCTGCTTCGTGCTTGCAATTCGCTTTGCGTATATACATCTTGATGTGGACATAGTAATTGTCCAAAAAAGCAAATGAACCAAATCATTGCTCCACACAATAAAAGGATCAACATGCAAAGCGTCACTTTTTCACGCCATGCCATTCGAATATCACTGCGTCGCATTCCACCCATCTTACTAAGCATTGCACTTGGGATCCACCATGTTGTCAGCCATGTCAATGACGCCCAAACTCCTCGTGCTTTGCTTATTTTGCGTTTTGGCTGCTTGTCCTTTTTCTTCTTGCCATCGTCCACATTATCAATCATATTGACAGTTGCACCTCCTTTGGTAAAGCTGGATCCATCACATGTTTGAGATGCTGTGCAGATTGATCCAGAGTCATTAAGATAGTGATCATCCGAAGAGCACACCGATCCAGTATCGGCAATGGATCCTCGCATCATATAGGATCCTGCATCATCACCCATTCCTCCAATTTGACCGTCATTATCTTCATCTAAGTGTTTGGCATAATATTAGTACCATCCATGTCTCATAATGATGAAGTATTTACCAAATGGAATGCCTTTAGCAGCGCAACGAGCTTTTCGTTGCTCTCGCTTTTCCATGGCTCTTAAACGGTTCTCCAGTATCATCCATGCATGGCCATGCAAATATATCTACATCCATTATTTAGTAAGCTCCTTCAATGATATCTTTCTCGCTGTTATTATCATTGTACCTGTTCTTTGCCAATGATCATCATACGTGCATTCCAATTATATGAAGTCATTAAAGCTTGACATTTGAATCGTTCATCAGCACTGGGTGCAGTTGCATTGGGTGTTTGATTGATAATCTCGGTATATCGCTGGCAGAACTCGGATATGGTTGTCATCGAGCTGTACTCGTTTCGTGCACGTACAGTCAAATCGAGTATGCGTAACATTTGCACTTGCGCTGCCAACTTTTTACCATCGCATGAACTCGGCAAATGCAAATCATTGGGCTTCAGACATAACACCCACCATACTTGGGTTTCTTGTAAAGTTGTCTTGAGCTCTTCCAAAGCATCATTGATCTGTGCCACTCGATGATGATTATTGAGTTGCTGCTGTTGTTGTGTATTCTCCTTTTCACTATCATGTTGCTTCCTTTTCATGGAAGGAGATCGACGTGGTTTTGAAGATTGTTGAGCAGATACAGGCGTGCTGTTATGGCATCGACTGGTGGTGCTGGTCACTGTTTTTTGCTGAAAGATTTGTTGCAACACTTGATTTGTGCATCCATCCTCTTCACTTAATGCCACGAAGTCCGCATTCAATTTATCGGTGGCATGATTTGCATTGAAATCCTCACGTTTGTATGTTGCAGGACCACCAAAGTGTTGGATACTGAAATAGGATGGTCCTTTCTTTGATGTCAACTGATGCTGAGAAACATATTCATCCAGCTTATCACTTTGTGTTGCTATTTCTTTCATGACATCTGCTACACCAGTGCTACGAAGTACGACAGGCTGTTGTCTTAAATCACGATATACTTCGCTGTGAATTTTGGTCAAATGATCTAGCATAAACTGGTGCATTTTCTCATTGGCGAAATTGATGGCAAATTGATCAAATGTGCTTGAACCCAGATCCTGCCCAGGAAAATCAAGCAAACCAAAAAAGTTTTGAAATGCTGGTTTGCACAGCTTTTTGTTGATTGCTTCAACAACCCACGTAAACACAAGTGAGTATAGTGTTTGAGCCAGCATATCACGTTGCCGAGAAGCTTGATCAGCATCCAGTACTGTGGTCACCATATCCTTCTTGACAAGCTTGGTTTGATACATGAGCACATTTTCGAGTGCTCTTGGTTCTACACCCATTAACTGTGCTGTAATCTCGAGTTCTTGAGGTGTCTTGATGACGACTTCATCTTTTCCAGGTGGTGGTGGCGCAAACTGAATGTTGCCCAAGTGCAGAATCGATGCCAATAGTTGTGTCAAATGGGTAACAAGATTCTTATTACTGGATCCCAATATCGTCTTTAGGTCAGCCTTCAATTGTTGTAGGTGCTCTTGGCTATCAAGTGTTGTAGATTGTAATAATCGTGCAGCTTCTCTAGTCTTGTACAAATAACGTAGATGGCATCCATCACCCAATTGCAGTGATTTATCATGTACCAAATAATAAAACACATGGAAGTTGGAAGTTGTCTCGTCAGATTCAGTTACACGTGAGCGTTCTAGCAAGTAATCGAGAAATTTGGCACCCATCATCCTTCCTCGTTCATTCATCTGAAGCTCCACAAAGCTGCCATATCGTGATGCATTGCTGTTGCCAAGTGTCCTGCAATGGCCAAATGATTCAAGTACCCGATATGCTCGTTGCACAAGTTGTTGTACACGATCCACCTTTTTGTTTCCGCTGCTTAATGTCATCAAGTGCTGTAATACTGTTTCTCGTAGACTTGTTTTGCCGCTGCCTGCCAGACCCCTACATTATTTGCATGGTTAATGATGGATCAGCTTTGTGTGTCATTTTAATCGGATACACATGCCTGAAAATCATGGATTGATCTCGTCCAGATCTGCGCATATGGAAATAAGCTTGGTTGACATGTTGAAATATGTGTGGATCGAGTAGTTGTGATGATGCGTTACTGTTGTTGTTGTTGATACCCCCTCGAGCAGGCTCCTTGTATTCATTCAAGTATTGTTCGCTCACTTGTGAAAGTGATGTGCCGGCAATGTCTTTGTATGGGTTGACGACCACTAATGTTGCATTTCGTATCCGTGTATAAATCTTATCTTGGAGGAATCGTGTTCGTATAGTATTGACGATCGTATCTTCTGTCAGGTGACCAAGTTCAACCAGATCATGCGGTTGTTGTCCAGTAGTGGGTATTGCTGATCCGCTCATGGTGCTGTGTGCGTATGTGTGTATATGTCGTAATCGCTCTCGTCCTCTCACCAGCTATTTCTCAGCTCAAACTCCTTTGTATTAAGTTATGGATGATAGTTGTAGTAAAGAAAAAGGTTGAAAAAGAGAGAAAGAAGGAGTCACCTAATTATTCACTTCATCAGCAACATGCTTTTACGTCCCTGACCCCTTCATCCCCTCCCTCCTCTATAACACAGCCAGATGTGTATCAGTTAAGTAGCGTAATGTACATATATGTGATGTGTATGTGTGTACAGCACAGCACTGCAACCCCTTTTTTTCCACTTACACTCCCCCCGTCATCCCTGTACGCTTGATGCTTGCTCCTTGTCTATATTCTTGTTTATGGAACGTGCTTTCTTGCTTTTCACTAATAGCTGAGTATATCTCTCCCCTTTTTCCAACGACATCCGCTCAACTGTCATTTATCATCTTTTCCCGACATTACTGCTATTGCTCATTTTCATCCCGCAGTTCTAAAATGCACTTGCAATGTTTGTTATCCTTGTCTCACGCACAGCATGGTTTCAAATTCAAAGTGTACATATGTATTGATATGTTTGTTATTGGCGGTATAAAAATAGCTGTGCTTTATAGTTCATCTCGAGTAAAGGAAAGCGTCTGATTATTATATTTTGGTAATGTTGTATCCTTGGAAAGACCAAAGCCATATGATCCCCAACCAAGTGTACAGAAATAATCTTCCAAAAGTTTGATTGCTTCATCTTTGCCTGCTGCTCCAAGCGCCACATGGAAAGGAACCAAATGCTAGCAACAGTATCATTAGTATATAGTTACAGCAATCACAGATCTTTTTCTTACCTCGGCTGTGGGATGGCACTCTCGAAAATGCGGGTGTCTATCAAGCAAACACGCTTCTTGATTACGTGCATCACCCTAAAACATACAGTGTATGAGCTACACAATCATCCATCAATAAGCAAATAACTCACAGTTTGCGTACAAGCTAATTTCTCCATTTGCTTGTCAAAGTCCACGACAAATGAAGGTGTGGGTTTACCGGCAAAGGACCAAAGACCACGTAAATTGTGTACTGCACTGCCACTACCGATGATCACAATATTCTCGTCTCTGCATATGCATACACATAAGTGGTCCATCTTTCATACATAGAATTCAAACTCACCTGAGAGGAGCAAGCGCTTCACCCATCTTGGTATGCATTGCCATATCTTCATGTCCAAAAGTAGATACTTCAACAATAGGGATATCCTTGTTGGATTGCATAGCACGCTTCAAAGGCACCCATACACCGTGATCATTGCCATAGTGTTGTCCTGTTGCCTTGATCCCAGCCTAAATAAACATTTCGTTGTTAGCAACCAAATATCAATCAATGTTACCAAGGTGAATGTTACCTGGTTTAATAATCCAATGACTTTCTCAGCAACAATAGGTGAACCTTGATGATCCCAGGTTTGCTCATAGTATCGTTGAGGAAAGTTGTAAAAGTCGTAGATCAGCTCTGGCTTTTCGGATGTATCCACTGCAAAACGTTGGGTTTAGTAACAATGCATAAAGATCCTCGTCGTCAGGTGACACCTACCAAAAATGCCGTTCTTGCCCTGTCCTTGCCAGTGGGCACTGATCACCACGATTGCACTTGGCTTGAGCTGCTTCAGATATTTCCCAAACCAATTGTAAAAATCTCCTGGTTTTTCCTTGTCTTCGAGAAGATTGGGTCCTAATGACATGTGAGCCATTGTGAAAGTATTTCTATTGTTGAGTGACCATTACCGCCATGAGAAATAAAGAAAACAGGTGCTTTCATTGTGGAGTTGGTAGTCGTTTGTGTGGAATAGTTTAATGTGGTGGTGGCAAAAGCGAAAGAAGAAACGAGTGCTGAGAGTCGACCAAATGCACGTTGCATAAAAGACAACCAGTTCCGGGTTACCCCATTCCATCATTTTATACCCTGTGCTATCTTGCTTGGTAAGACATGACAAACCCATTAAATGGCGTCATCGATTTCTTTTTCTTCAGACATCTTTAATACAACAATAACTGTAACCACTTGAAGTTGATGAAAATAAACAACTTGTTCTACATGTCGTCGTTGTTATGATAGCAAAGGATCTCATTGTCTGAATGAAACTCAAGGCATACAATAAATCCATCATGTTGCTAGAAAGTTTACTCATTCACTAGTTGTTTTGAGTATTGAAAATACCACTTGGAATGAGTCCAACTGACACAATGAATCACTCACTAGCCCGTGAAAGCCGCGCGCTGGTGACACAAAAGATCCGCCATTGCTCGATTCATATTCGGCACATTGTTTAAAGCACATGTCAAGCTGTCAGGCACAGTTCGCATAGTAGATATTTCATTTGTGTTTCACATTAGTACAATGATGCGAGTATCGTATCTTTTCATTATCAAAGAACGCAGTTCGGTTGTGATGGGTCAGAGCTTATATAAGGAACACTATCCAAGCAGTATATCACAGTGCTCCACTCGATATAAGATAATAGATGACGATATTAATAATCAACAATGAAACCATTCTTGAAGCGTATAAGCATGTCCCATTCACTTGTTACACCAAAACGTACAAACGCTGCAGATGTTCAAAGGCATCCAGAAATGTTGAATAGTAGAAACTACCATATTGCTGCCTACACCGTGTTTTTCCTCTTTTAGCAGATTGCCATAAAGCGTCAAGCTGTACATTTTGAAGTGCGTTTGACGATGGTGCAATAATAATTTTTAATGCTGTAGTGCAATGCATCGATTTATGCCGTGAGCTACTACTATCAGCAGTAACATTCATGATATATCTGCCAATATCGTCAAGTTAGAAAAGGAGACCATTGAGAGAAACGACAATGAAAAAGGGAGAAAGCAGTAATGAAGTTGAATAAAAAAAAACAAAGCGCCATCTTATATCCTGTGACATTAAGATGCATATATATAAGCATCATGTGGGATCACAGTGCAAAAGCTGCAGTAGCCCCGCTCATCGTGCATCGTTTATCCCTTGCTTGATGGATCAGCAGTACTGTTTGAGCGACTTGTTGACGAAATAATATCTCTCCTTGGTATTAAACGTACTCTTATAATAACTGCAGCATTGTAAAGCAATTACTGCATCACACCACAATCAAGGCATCTTATTTGCAAACTGCATGCATCAGCATATCTAAAGAATAAACACACACACACACTTTACACTGATTCGCACTGGCATTAACTTGAGAATGCATGAAAAGGTCCATACATGTATGTTATAGTATCCAATCTCCCCAACCGGCATTATGCCCCTTAATTCTGTAGGGGTTGACTTTAGTTTGCCACACCCAGCATGCTGCATCACTTGCGCATCATCACTGCCATCAACATCATTATCATTATCAACCCAACCTTATGCGTGCCCCTATATTCTTTTGTTTCTTTTTCCTCTCTTTCTACATTTCAGCAGCACCAGGCGTTTTTGTGTGTGTGCACATGTTAGCTCGCGGATGAAATGCACAGCAGCAAGCGTTCTTTTAGTTGCCATCGTTTTCCATATTGCCGCTCTTGTAGAGTGTACTTCATCGGACGATGAGTCTACTGTCAACAGAATTCGTGCTGACGAGAGCCATTTACGTGCACTTGTTGTTATTCTTTCATTGACTGGTGGTTTGGCTATTGCTTTTGGACTTGGTGCTGGTATATGTTTGTACTGGCACTGTCGAGCATTCAGAAGAAGAAAACTTCAAAAACGTCAATTAAATCAACAGCGTGACGAAGAAGTAGCAACACCACCAATGCAAGAAAGCCAACAACAATCTGTTGACCTACCAGCAATCATTGTCACATCTCCTAGTGAAAATATTACTCCATTGACAGCTATTGAAAATAGCCATACAGCACCATCCAGTCCCAGTTTACCTCCCATGACAACCACGGCAACAGTTGCTCAACCGTCACCACCACCACCTCCACCATCACAACCTGTGATACCTACACCGCCTGATACGAGCACAGTACGTGAAGAACCTGGACCATCAGCACCATCTGCCAAGGAACTCCTCATTGGTCAAGATAGCAATAATGGAAATGCACACGCTGATGATTCAGCCATTGTGTTTCATAGCGAGTGCTGTTGCCAACATCCAGTTGTTCCACCTCCAGCTTATAGTCCTCGATCTTATCAGCCTTTGATGTTGGATCCTGACACTGCACCTGCTATTGCATATGTCAACAGACATATGTGAAAAAGCAATGCAGGGATTACTTGCTCGCCTTTGTTCATTTTCATGTTCATGACGTATCATTGCATCAAATGCATCATTTAATATAATGCTTTGGATAAAAATGTAAAACTAATAAACTAGTAGTTCTTAAAATCATCTGGTTGACATTGAATCTCATTTGTTTAAATGAAACGATGGTATAGGTGTGTGTGCATCGCACACAAGACGAGTATCATTATATTCACAGTGGTGGTGATGGTAATTGGATGCTGCTCCACCTTATACTTTCAAAACCGGTCATTAGTATCCCCTTTAAGCACAAGGGCATTTACTCGATTGTGTGTTGTTCTAAGATGACCATAGGTTTCTCAGCGGGATTTATCAAGGAGAGATGTATGAATAAATGATGCTGCTGCTGTAGTTTGGTATTAGAGTAAGCAAGTGATTGTCAACAATCAATGGGCAAAAGTACATTGCTCCTTCCCAACAATACTATCGATGAGGTACATCCAATGTATCAATTGCATAAACAAGAATCATTTTCAAAGTGTTGTATATTTATAATGTATTTGTTGGTAGCTATGTCTGAATAGTTTTGCCAATCCCAAACATTCTTCCTAGGAAAGATGATCCAAATGACGACGAGGATGATGATTTGAGAATACGCTTGTATCGATCCAAGTAATCAATTTGCACCTTGTTGAAAGAACCACGCCGTTTCCCACGAATATATTCGATAGCATCCAAAGGTTTCATACCCATTTCGATCAGAGCAATTGCGACAAGGAGTGGGGCGCGACCTACCAAAAGTTGAGACTGGGTTGCCTTGAAACTTTTAAGATAAAATCATACCTAGACCAGCTACACAATGAACAGCTATTGTGGATCCTGGTTGTTTGTTCTTGGTGGTTTCTACCAATGTCAACCAAGCACGCAGCACATCCGGCGGAGGCTGTAGCAGAAAATCAGTTTCAATTGACCCCCATGAAATAACTGCACTTACTGTACCACCATCCTTGAAAGGTAAATCCATCACACCAATGTTATGGGACTTGACACGTTCAGCATTATATGTGGGTTGACAACAACGCACCACAGTAGTGACGTTAAGCTGATCGAATTGTTCAATATAAAAATCAAGAGTTGATTCTGTTGGACAATCAAGAATAAGGAAACGAATGGAGGATTGTGGACACTCGATAAGTGAAAGAACTCGTGTCAATGGTGAACGGCTTGTTGGCATTGTATATCGTTGTTTTCTGTTATCGACTTCTAGTGTAGTTGTAGCAGCAGTGTTGACCATGGTTGTTTCAAAGGCTTCAAGGTAAAAGACAATGAATAGGGTGTATCATGAATTGAAAGGTTGTTATCTTTTTCAGATTGAAAGGTGGTACGCATAGAATAGATATATTGCGGGTAACAGTGATGGTTGTAAAGAAAAAGAGAAAGAAGGAGATTAAATAGCTGCCAATGCAAAGTTTGGATTTTCAACTAGAGCGGTGATGTGGTGAAACATAAGTAGTCCACTGTGTGTCGTTTGTTGCGCTAGTGTGTCATCCTTATCCTTTGAGCATCCCAATCTAAAACTTGTACATATATATCCCACCCAATCCATTCTCTCGCTCTCCCTTGACATGCTGCCAACTCATCGTCTGAGTATGCCCAATGAAAAGGCTGTTTATGACGACGACAATAAGTATGACAAGCTCAATAACAAATCCTTTCGAGGAATAAAGGTTAGCCCTGTCGTCCTTTTTCATTGCAATCGCTCATCATTCTCAAGGGCTTGGCAGCATTCTTGAAACCACGACAGCTTATTCTACTCGTGGCTTCCATCATTGCTCTCTGGATCTTTTATCGCCATTCCAATGCACCCGTTATCGACGATTCTATTGCAGATACCACTCCCAGCAACACTGATAGCAACCATGACCTTCTCGACGGCTACATTGCTCCCATTCTTGATCGACCTTCAACTAATGAGGATAAGATAAACTGGCATCGACCTGACAGTGATACAACAAAGGACTGGTCACCACCACCATCATCAAGTCCATATTTATTCACACAACATCCTCCACTGGCGTCATTGCATCACGTGGATGATGCTGATGCAACTTATAAACAGCAACGAATTGTAGATGCGTTTCGACATGCTTGGAAAGGATATGCAACAGATGCATTTGGCAAAGACGAATATCAGCCATTGAAACACCATGGACGTGATTGGGCCCCTGGCGGTATTGGTCTCATGATTGTGGATTCCCTGGATACTATGTTGCTAATGAATTTAACCGACGAATACCAACAGGCGCGTGAATGGGTTGCAACACGATTGGATTTCGACAAGAAGCAAGATGTCAATGTATTTGAGACAACAATTCGCGTATTGGGTGGATTACTATCAGCATATCATCTTTCAGGAAATGACCCAGTTTATCTTGAAAAGGCGACTGATCTGGGTCAACGTCTCATTGGCGCATTTCAGACCGATTCTGGCATTCCTTACTCAAGTGTTGTTTTATCCACTGGATTACCATTCACAGCCCATGTACCTAGTAGCACTGCTGAAGTTACTACCATCCAACTTGAATTCAAGTATCTCAGTCACTTGACAGGCGATTACAAGTATTGGAATGCTGCTGAACGAGTCATGTACAAAATGAAGGATTTGGTGGATGCTGGTGAACCAACTATAGATGGATTAGTGCCCATCTTGATTCAGTAAGTTGATAAGAAGAACCATGTGTGCGTGTATGTTTAGCCATGCTCATGCATATCTATTTGTACCAGTCCCATCAGTGGCAGATTCACAACATCCGAGATTCGATTGGGTTCGCGTGGTGATAGTTATTATGGTCCGTGTGTGTCAAGCCAGTGAGATCTTTCCTTTATTAATATATATCCTATAGAGTATTTATTGAAGCAGTATCTACAGACACAGAAATCAGAACCACTTTATATGGACATGTATCGACAATCAGTGCATGGCATTCGACAACATTTGCTTGGACGCAGTCAACCCAACAATCTCTTATTTATTGGTGAACTACACAATCTCAATATGCTGGGACAAATCTCTCCAAAAATGGATCATTTGGTATGCTTTATCGGTGGCAGCTTTGCTCTTGGTGCTACACAAGGTTTACGACTTGCACAAGAACCATTAATGACCCATGCCGACGAACAAGATCTGGAACTAGGACGCGAAATTACACGCACTTGTTATGAAATGTACAACACTACAGCGACAGGTCTTGCAAGTGAAATTGTATACTTTAATACCCAAGAAGACAGTGAACAAGATATTGCCATTCATCCCGGTGATCGCCATAACCTCTTGAGACCAGAGACCATGGAGAGTATCTTTTTAATGTATCGAATCACTGGTGATCCCATTTACCGGTATGCATGTATGATATTGATATGAGAGAATTCGATGAACTTATGAATACACGTAGGGAATGGGGATGGAAGATCTTTGAAGCATTCGAAAAGTATACCAAGCTCCCTGACGGTGGCTACACTGCTTTGAGAGATGTCACTAGCATTCCACCTACACAAGATGACCGTATGGACACATTCTTTTTGGTATGAAGATTGAACAATATCAAGAAGGAAGCATATCACTGATAATACATTTCTATATAGGCTGAAACGCTCAAATACCTTTATCTACTCTTTAGTCCTGATGATATGATGCCACTCGATCATTATGTATTCAATAGCGAAGCACATCCTTTGCCAGTGTTTTCTCCCAATAAACCTTGAGCGGGTTGGCAAGTTGCCGTGACGACTCATATGTGTGTGTGATGGTTGATTCGAGACCGCTTGTTGTTGAGTGTATTGTGTGCACACCTTTTTTTTTTCTTTTCTCTCTCTCAGTGAACGGCTTAGTCTTTGGGTGCCTGATCCATAAAACTCTTTTCCCTTTACCGCACCAACCACACCTTTTATCTTTCCCCTTTGTCCCTACACTCACATACACACGCACATATATCCTTCTCTTTTTCATGGATACCGTTATGCAAGAAACCAGTGTAGCCAGGGTCTATGCTCACGTCAATGCCCAACAGCCCCGAGAATACTACGATTACGAGGAACTCCAGGTGACATGGGGGTAAGCTCCTTTCATGTGTTTATGACATTGAGACTGAGTATATCTTTAGTAACCAAGACCATTATGAAATCTTTCGCAAGATTGGCCGTGGTAAATACTCTGAAGTATTTGAAGGTGTCAACACGTTGAATGGTGAAAAGTGTGTCATCAAGGTGCTCAAGCCAGTCAAGAAGAAAAAGATCAAGCGTGAAATCAAGATTCTTCAGAATCTCACAGGTGGTCCCAACATTATTGGTTTACTGGACGTTGTCAGGGATGAGCAGGCAAGTCTAAAAGGATAGCAACTAGGGTGGTCTTGGAAGGAACAAGGCTAATATCTCTTTTCTCTTATAGTCTCGTGTGCCATCCTTGATTTTCGAAAGTGTCAACAACACCGAATTCAAGATTCTTTATCCACGTTTCAGTGATTTCGATGTGCGTTATTATATGTATGAACTGTTAAAGGTAAAGTATGAGTAGGAGAGAGGATAAGAATATGTTCATGCTGAATGTTGGGAATGTATATGTAGGCACTGGAGTATTGCCATTCGCGTGGTATTATGCATCGGGATGTTAAGCCGCACAATGTCATGATCGATCACGAGAAGCGACAGGTAAAAAGGAAAAGAGAATAGGAAAGGTTAATTTTTACTTATGCAACATGTGTATCACTTTAGCTGCGTTTGATCGATTGGGGTCTCGCCGACTTTTATCATCCAGGAACTGAGTACAATGTGCGTGTTGCATCGCGGTGCTTCAAGGGACCCGAGCTCTTGGTTGATTTGCAATTGTACGACTACAGTTTGGATTTATGGAGCTTTGGATGTATGTTGGCCGGTATGGTTTTCCGTAAAGAACCCTTCTTCAACGGTCAAGACAATCACGATCAACTTGTCAAGATTGCTCGTGTACTTGGTACGCAAGAATTGCATGCTTATCTCAACAAGTACAACTTGACATTGCATCCCAATACTGCAAAGATCATGGGAAAGTAAGTATAGCATAGTACCCTATATGAATACAGCTCACATTGAATTAACATTGGATCTTTCTAGTTATGCACGTAAACAGTGGACCAAGTTTGTTAGTGCTTCGAATCAACGTTACATGTCGGATGAATTGTTTTCTCTTTTGGATAATTTATTACGGTACGATCACCAGGAGCGTTTGACAGCCCAGGAAGCTATGGATCATGCCTTCTTTGCACCTGTTCGTGAATTCCATGCACAACAAGAAGCATCTTAAAACAACCCTTTATTGTGCTTTGTTCTCCTTTCCTTTCAATCACCAACGCTACCATATTCAATCATACAACATTACACACACACACACACACTATTCACGCCTTCTACCCATCTGCTTACGCAACATGCGACACTTGTTTGTCTTTTAGTATTAACAACAACACATATGATTTCAACGCAAATGTTCGATTTGAAAGAGTTTACATCATTCATGTACAGTAGTAGTAGCAGTAGTATAGCGCTTTTTCATGAACAAAAACTAAAGAGTGTCAAAATACATTACACCAAAACAGGGTAATCAAAGAACAAGAGAATGGAATGATTGGGGTGACAAAAACATGTGACAACTAGTTCAACTTGCCTTATGCTAGTGGCTGTGCGCGTGTAAGATGGGGATAAACAAATTGTGTACACGCGGATCGGCATGTTATAACATGGAAGTTGTGTCCCGACCATTACACATGCTGGCACATTTAAGGTTTGACAAGTCCTTTTCTTGCCTAGAACATATGGGGTGTGTGGTTGATGAGTTTGGGGGTCGGATAGTCCACAATCGGTTGTTCGCCTCCGATGGCTCCGGGTTTACATGCACAAGTAAAAAAAAAAAAGTGAAAGATTTAACGTGAGCCTGGATCGCTGCATACAATAAATAAATCTGTATTGATTGTGGATACTTGTATGCAACATTGTGTCGATGTTGTGGGCTTTATAATAACGCCATCTCTTCCTCGGCGTTTGTTGCCGTCGTTGGCACTGACATAGTAATGTTGATGCACCTTGATGCTGTCATGTTATATCACACAAGAATATGTGGGTGGTATGCTCTATTATTCTGCCATTAAACCATATGGAATAATTTGGGTCAATGTGAGATGTATTTGAGACTTGTCATCAAAAAGAATGATCATGTATTATATATATGGTGTCAGTTGCTTCCTGCGAGTTGCAGGTGGTGACCTTTTACCACCACCACTATCGCCAAAGTGATGGTTCTATTTTTGGGGGGTCGATTGAGGAGATGAGCGTGGATGAAGTAACAATGATGCGCAGTGTGTATAGTTGCACGGGCGCTCTTTTTCCATCTTGCTGCTCTTATCCTATTGCCACATATGGGTCAATTGAACCCGTGGCCTGTCGTGATGATTAGAATTAGAGATAACTGTTGTCAAATAAGGTTGACCATATAAAGAGCTCTTTATAAATGGAAAATGTATAAAGCATTTACAAAAGAAGGTACTGTGTGTGGATGTGGAGGTTTTTTTGTGTCCGTGTCAATTTGCTTGCCGTAAAGAAAAAGTAAAAGAAAGATTGCATGAAAGATCAATGGGATGGGTGGTGAAATCAAAATGAAAAGAACATGGTGTAAACTTTTGGGGTGTTGTTTTTTCTGCGCCGTTCAAGAGAAAAAGAAAATACATGAGAGGAAATATGTACAAACGAGCTTAAAGCGTAAGGAGAATGTACGATGTGTGTGTGTGTGTGTGTGTGTGTGTGTGTTGTTTTGTGATGGATGATGTTGTGCATGTGATTCGATCATGGCGATATGTAGAAAACGCCATCATGTGTATTGAATGTATGTGAACGAAAGGCATTTTGTTGTCGTTGTTCACTTGAGATAAGGGCATAGTCGTCTCTTATGTCCATACTTGCCACACCAAGTGCTAGTATAAGAACGATATCAATAGGGAAATACACGGGTGGTATGTGTGATAAGGTATACTTACCATTGACCGCCTTGAAGATTCAATGGTCGAATAACTGCTGGACCAGGCATTATGCTTTGGATAATATACAGAGAATTGAAGAGAAGAAAAAGCTTTTGTTCGACAGGATGCAAATAGATCCGGTTTTTATATAAGATGGGCAATCAAGACAATAATAAATAAGGTTTTACTCGAACGCCAACAAACAAGAAAGCCTGTTCGATTCATTCAAGGTTGCATTTATAAAAAAGAGTAAAACGTATGGATTGGGGGTCGTCCGAAAGAATCGGGGGGAAAGGATAAAGCGGTGGCATTTACTAATGTGCCCATACATCAACCAGTGTGGAACATCTACAGATCATGGGTGCTTCATCCTATTTTGTTTCTTGCTTGCTCACTTTTGCATCGTATGACGATATCCATGCCTATGTGGATATAATAATTTGAAGTGAATGAATGAAAGGGAGAAAGGGAATACAAAGAAACTTACACACATGACTATGCGTATAAATTGAATTTTGTACCAAAACATGTTATTGGGGAAGATCGAGTTGTCATTGAACGACCAAACACACGACAGGCTATTTTGACATGTTGTGTTTAGAGAAGATCGATATGGTGCAACCGTTGAACGGTCTTACCTTAAACAAAGCAATCCGACGCCCACGCTTTTGTGCAACACACATTGCCTCGCTTCACTTGTTAGTTTCTGCTATGAACACTAAACACAAGCTTTGTCTTGCTTTTGACAAGGATTGCTATTTTCTCTACGTGTCCGTGCCACATGTGTTTTTCCTTTTCTTTTTATTTCCATCATCATCATGATGGCGATATATCTCAAGTCAGCAGCTTGGCACCAACCTATACCACAAACATCCACCAGTATTACTCCATCATCATTACGCCCATTTTATCAATATGCCATCATCCATAGTGCAATGTGACAGTCATTGGCAAAACCTTATCGGAAGTGAGAGAAAAGCTTCAAAGATGCAAGTAGACGGAGCATAAAGCTGATGATGCATCTGTGATGATGCTCTCTTTCTTTTGACAGTTCCGGTTTCACACACGTTGGTTGTACGTATATACACGCACGAGGTTATACTAGTATCTTGGGAGCGTCTTAGCGCGCGTGTGTGCATGTGTACACATGATTCTATATATGACAATGAAAAAATGGTGTGCTTTTATTACAAATGTAGAGAGATGTGATTGTGTGTATGTTGTTAACAGAGATGGTTGATCATGCCGAGTATAATAAGGAATAGCAATGAACGCACTCGTAAGTCGCCAGCGACGCGGCGCCATAAAGATGGCTTTGTAGGTAAAGGCTCTTGCCATGTCTCATCATCCTCGGGCTTGGTATCATCGTTATCTTGTACCGTGGTTGGCAAAAGTGGTACGGCGTCTTGTTGTTGTTGATTGGAGGATGTGGTCGTAGAGGAGATGTTGTTGGAGGATGAAGCATTATTTGCGGATGAACATATCCATTTGGTAATAGTGCCTGTTGCTTGGTTAAGATGATAACATACAAGCATAAAGATGCAGCTGGAAATGGCGAGGTTAAGGAACCAGCCGAGACCAACTGCCCATGTCGGATCAGTGAGAACAATCAATAATCCTTTAGTATCTGCTGCGAGCCACATGTGGAATTGTCCAATAAATGTTTCAAGCGAACATTTGCCAATGAATTCAAAGAAGCCTGAAGTAGTGTTTCGAAGGAAAACGGTAGCATTCCGAAGAGTAATGAAAGCGACAATGGGTATCCATGAAATGTAGGGATGGTACACTGTGTATGCTTGTTTGTTGGGTTGTGACAATTCGAACCAAAAGTACCACCATAAAGCGAGACATGAGATGATAGCCAATACGGGTTTGATGGCAAGTGACCAAAGAGCGTGTTCGTGTAACTTGTTCTCATTGAATTTGAGCGTAGCATAAGCAAACACCATACCAACATAAACAATCCATGCATCAAGTGCCAATCGGAATCTCCATTCTTCAGCATCCCAATGAATATTGAACAACACTTGTAGTGCCTGGAACGTTGCTTCAAGAATACCTGGCACGTGAATAAACAATCCGGTTAAAGCACCCATCACCAAAAGTTTGGCGAAAAGGAACCATGCCTTGGTATTGTGCTTATGACCGATATACATTGTCACCCAGATCACGCCAAACCAGAAAGAGACCAAAGGAGTGAAATAATAACTGAGATAGTTGGTGTCCATCACATATTCCAGCACCAGCGTCAAAATGTTAAGTCGCACCATAACGTTGAGTACACGAGCCATGCCAAAGTCAGCCTTCTTGTAAAAGAAAAAGAAATGACCATAGCCAGTTTGGAACAAGTAAGCTGCTACAAGCACACGCATAGCATTATAAATGCCTGGTGTTTGGGAAGCACCTGTAAAATGGTACACAAGAATGATGATCTGCATCCAGCCTTTCCACTCGTCGGTTTGTGCTCGATTTAAGAATCCTTGGTCGCCCTCCTTTTTGCGTCGTAAACTCACGATACCACCAATGACCATAACCAGCATGAGCCAACCAAAGGTAGATGCATCAAATTTCTTGAGATGTTTGCCAAACAAGTGAGAACGATCACCAATGTACATGTAAACCACGCCCAAGCCAAAGATAAAGAGTGATGTAAGTGTAGCTGTTTCAGAAGGATAAAAGCGGCGCATAAATTGGATATGGGAATCTATATATGATTGGGATCGTATGTCAATATACCATCCATATTCACCTATCCACATTGTTATCAACTTACCAGGACTAAGGACATAAAAACCGATAGGGATCCAAATCAGAAAGTACAACAAGATCAAGTTCTGATACCAAGCTGGGGTGGGATATTGCATACAACATGTATTGGCCATAGGAAACTCTTTTGGCAACAAGTCGTTACATCGGTAATTGAGACCCAAAGTGGCCTGGACCGTGGTTACAGTTGGCTTATAATGCAAGCCATCATCCGTTTGATTGACTGTTGACGAGCAAATAGCATTCCAAGCAAAAGGAACAGCAAATGGCGTTTGAATATCAAGAGTAGGTTCTTTGGCCTTGAGATAGTTGTTCATTCGATTGATCTTATCCATGGTAAAGCGTTGTTGTCGTACAGTGTTGAGACGATCAAATTGAGGAATTTCAACAGGGGATAACAATACAGCATCAGCGACCTTGCTGGAAGATTGTACAGCACCCATCACCCGATCAACACCCTTTCGCCATTCATCAAAGTATTTATCACCGAGATGTCGCATATACCAAATGCCACTGCCTATGACCAGTAAGCTTGGACGGTTGTCAGGATCAGTCGAGTTGAGCATTTCCACCGTGCGAGTAGAGTTGATATAGGGATCCCACCAAAACTCAAACGTCATTCCATGCTTCTTTGACTCGTACTTGCGGTCAATGTGTAATGGTCCTTTGGTTTCAATATCACGCACCATTCGAGTCAACGAGTAAAACTGCTCACGCATGATCGAGTCGCCAACATAAAGTACTCTTGAGTGGTTCAAGCAGGTCGAGATCTCCTTTGCATTGTATGTGTGTGGCATACATCCAGAAGGTTGCCACTTGGTATACGGCTCTTCCAGCCACCATCCTTCATTTAACATGCCATTGCACCTTGCTCGATCACGGGGATCTGTTGAAAAATAACATTAGAGAATGGGTTGCTATAGAAACCATAATGCATGACATACCTAGTATAAAGCGAGTAACAGATAAAAGAAGGACAAGAAAGAAAGTGAAGCATGCTAGTAGTTGTAATATTTTTGAACGAGTGGAGATTGCAGAGTTTGTGCCCATGGCGAAAAGAATGGGAATGTAGAGATGGAGAAGAAAGCTCAAAGTTGACCTGAACGATGGAAACGCTGTGTGATAATTGCTCTTGCCATTCTCCGGTACCACCATACCTGATTTGGATGGTACGTCGATCCTTTTTGTATCATTTACTTTCTCCCCCCATTTTTCTCCTTTCTCTCATCATAAACCCCCATTTTGCTTTTTTTTTACCCCTGCTCTCATTTTTCTGCTTTATTACACGTTTTATATTATTAATACCATCAGTACAATAAAAGCTCATTGTATATCTTTTAAAACCTATATCTTTATTGGCTATGAAACATGTTGCTTGGAAAGTATCGATTGTCCTACATCCCCATCACGTCTTATTTTTTAGTCTCAGTCGCTCCGCAAAGGAAGCTTCCGTGTGAAACCAAAGACTCCACAACAGGAGATTGCACTCGATCATACATTGAAGATCTCCCACTCTACTCAATGTTTCATGCAATATTCTTTGTTTTACTTTCTTTGTGTTTTTCATTGTCAAGCTTATTTTGTTAATGGATGCATCTATTCCAGGGATACGGCAACGCAGGTACCAAAGTCTGGTGACATGCAAAAACCGGGTTGTTCTTCAAAGGGCAAATGGCTGGATGAGAATAGTTGATAGTTTATTAAATCATATCTGATCTATTCCTTTCATGGTAAAGTTGCAAGAACTTGCTCATACATCATACTGTACATCTCGCCTAACCAGCCGTCATTTTTGCTTGGCATGCAAGCTTTGCATTAATCGAATCATCGTATACAAGTCTGCAATCGGCAACTTAAAGGTGGTATCGCATCGTTCTCTTTTTATTCCACTTTTATTTCTGAAACATGGCCATATACTCCTGATTAAGGAAATCACGGTTGGTAATGTTCTTGCGCATCTCTTTGATAACTGTGTTCTCATTCACATAGAGTGACCGCCTCTGACTCTTGCTATCAGTAGGTGCTGGGGCTTCGTCCACAGATACACCCAAGACTCGATCTAATTTTGCACTCTTGAAATCAACCCGCTTCTCCAAGTAAGGATAGAGCATGCTGGGATCAAGGCGCGCCAAGTAGCCTTCTGACAAGATGGATCGGAGGATCTCGGGCTTCACTAAGAATATGTTGCCTAGCTGTCGAAGCATATCAAACATGTCGTTAAGGACGGGTATCTTGAACATTTGAATGACTTCTTCATATTTGGCAATGTCCCTAAAAATTGATCACTTAATGTCTTGCTACACTACCAATGCCGTCATGCGTAGGACATGCACTTAATCAGATACTTACTTGGTAACAAGCAATCCTCCCGTAGGTGTCACATAGAACTTTTTGAAATGTTCCAATAGCATACTACACTCATGTGCATTAGATTAATCCCGCCATCCCATTTTCTTTGATATCCCAATATTCCCTTCAACACTATTCTTATACACTTACGCATGCAAATCCTGACCAATTTTGAATAAAAATGTCTCGAGATTCTTTCCCTGGAGTGATTTGATGGCAGCACGGTATATGCGAGTGATAAAATCGACAATTTGCACACAGGGCTGGAACAACACTT
Source organism: Lichtheimia hyalospora FSU 10163 (assembly GCA_025094155.1). Lineage (NCBI taxonomy): Eukaryota > Fungi > Mucoromycota > Mucoromycetes > Mucorales > Lichtheimiaceae > Lichtheimia > Lichtheimia hyalospora. The sequence continues at coordinate 221,974 of PTRB01000010.1, forward strand.
TTGGTTAATGATGTGTCACAAGAGAAATCCAAGTTATCATGTATACATTACCTGTGTGCCAGTGCTCATCATGATAACATCCTCATCCCTTGGTTTAAAATCATTGCGCTTTTGCCGTGATAGCAGGTCTGTAAGCCACGAAGTGATACCATCCAGCTCTTTCTGCAAGACATCGTTTGATTTGCCTTCCAAAGCACCCATAAACCTGTTCTTGCTACTAAGGATACTTCTGTGAGTCGAAGGTGCACTTGCTACCAGTGGTACAACGGCTGTCTGGAAATGCTTTTGCACGAGCTGAATCACTTTGGTTGTATTTGCCACCACTGGGAAGCAACTGGTATCCGGTTCCGGTTTGCTACCCAGCTCTTCAATGACACTATGTAAAAGATATTATTAGATATGACATTATCGGATAAAGAATCCACTTACTCGTCCAAAGCAATGTCGAGATATTTTGTACCAATGAAATCGAGAAGCACGCTGTATAGGAACTGGATGGATGTTGGTCTGGAATGTGTCAACAAGTGTCAATATACAACTCCGCATCAAGTTTTTATCTGATAATGAATTACTTACAATTCCTGAGAATCGGTAAGCTCCACACAACGCACAATAGCTTCGGCATGAATACTGAGCATTCGCATAATAGCATCACGCGACAAGAGTTTGAATCCATCATCATCCACGGTCACCAAATTAGCACTGGTTGTGTTGGTGCTTCTTTGGAAATCAGGACCAGCTGTTTCAAATGGATTGGTGGAGTTGGGCGATGCTGGGTCACCAATAGGAGATGTAGCTGCTAACACTGTGCCTGAAGTCGATGCTGATATTTGATTGAGAGTGCGTGTCAACACTGATTGATTTCTTGCAGAGTTCTTTTTTCTCTCTTGCTATAAGATTAAAGTCATGTGAGCCATATCAGCTAACACCATTGTAATGTGTTCCATCCTTACCATGTAACTTAGAAACTCAGCAATGATTCTTCCAAAGAGCTCATTCAATGAAAGTTTCTCTCGCGAAAGATAACGGTCACCCTCCGTGTAAGGTACAAAGAGATCATTCATGCATCGATCCAAGGCTTCTTCTGGTGAAGCTGCTGTAACAAGACCGCTCATATCTGCTGTGCTGTTCAAGGATACTTCTTTTGAGCAATAAAACTTGAGATTCTCCACAAGACGTTTTGTTTCAGCATGTGTAGATGAAAGGGTACGCAAATACGCCAATTGAGAATAACGCTCAGCTCGTGATAATAGCAACTCGATATGGTTTTGTATCTACAATGTCACATTCACATGCAGTGAGCTTCATTATTGTCTCTCTCTCATTATCTTGTATATCCTTACCGATTGTGCAAACACACGTTGAAGAAACACTTGCATGACTGTAGCAGGTTGAGGAAATACAGCAGAAATGATACCGGCTTCTTTGCGAACTGTAATTCTGATATCATCATATAACTTGACGAGACTTGTATCTACTTCGGGTGGAGGTACATTGGGATTCGACAAGTCCAAATTGCTGGAATAGGATTAAAAGTGTGTGTTAGTGTAACCTTACAATGTTTACAAACTCAAAACTTACTCTTCGGATTTCCGGAGCTCTTCCATCTCTTCAAGCTTTTGATTTGACATGAAGAACTCGTGTTGATTGACATACATCTGGACACACGATACGCCACCATTGAATTCGAAAAGGACCTTGGCTCGATGCTTCAAAATAATATCGTCAGCTTCTTTTGTTTTTTGTATTCAATTGGATATAATGACTTACCGCCATCACACGAGCATCACCTTCTCGATACGCTCGGTCGAAATCGTCAAGCATCTCCTTTTCGAAACTCTCACAGAACTTTTCAATTCCAATCCTTGCCTATCCACCAGAGTTCCAAATTAGCCAAATCATGTGATACTCTTCCACCCATTCACCTTTTCCATTCCTACCTGCACATCCGTATTGACTTCCTTGGCAACAGCATTCAAGCGACGGCAAATAACAGCAGCCTATTTGCATAAATGTGAGTTGCATGACTCTTTGTCCAACATGAACACAATCATTTACCTTAAGTTGACCTTCTTCACCTCCTTCACATAATAAGCTAAGACGTTCCGAATTGCCTTCTTGAAATTCCATAAAGTATTCGATAATATCACGACTCTCGGATGCACGTGATCGTTGCTTGTCAATCGTCTCAAGTTGTTCACCAATGCGAATGGCCGTGTTACCCACATCGCCAATACGAGTTTCCAAGCTATCGTAAGCATGATAAACATCCTAAAATAAATAATGAGTCGCGATGCATTCCCAAAAAGATCATTACTCTCTTACCTTAAAAGCCCCTTGCATATCGGCAATATCTTTCTTATATTGATGCTCTACAGCTTGTGTCGAGCTTTCCAATTCATCACATTGTTCTTGGACCCGGGTTCTCAAGTGCTTCAATTCCTCGAGTACGTTTTCAAATGTTCGAATGAAAGGCTTTGGGTCAAAGGCCGCTGTTGTAATGCATAATCAATAAACCAGCTTAATAATAACGGTATGAATACACACCTGCACCACTATACTGTTTCGTTTGACTGATTAGATCGGTGGATATCTTTTCCATAAACTCATCGGTTGACATGTTGCCCTAGTGTGATAATATAAATAAGGCGATGAGCATTTCCGTATACGTTGTGTAGGTGTCATTTGCTTTACCTTGAACGTGTCAATGGATAAGAGTTTCTTGACATTGGGAGAGAGATCGTAAAGCCGAGAAGCCGTTGGTCGTGATGGAGCTGCCATGCTGTGCACGTGGTGGAATCGTGATGCGACCAAGAAGAGGTTGGAGTAAAGCGGAGGAACAAAATGCGTCAAGTCTCATACGTGTGGTTGCACAAATGATATCCTCATTCCTTGTTGTCTCCTGTTTATTTGCATGATTCTGGATTCTCGCTTTTTTACCATTGGAGTGTTGCCATAGATATTTCTCACTTGGTTGCCACGTTATCCAACCTATAATGTAATATTGATTAGTCCCTATCCTCAATATCCAACTTTATAGTATCCTGATAACCAATACATCTCGAAAGCTTTTCTAATCCTCTCTTTAATTCACGACTCGATATCATTTTTGAACTATAAAATTCTACTCTATCTCTAAAACTGTATTTCTGCAAGACGAGATGAAGTATCAGTAATATGTCTCCCATATATCCCCAAGCTTTTGTAATCGTTCTCGGTATTTCCATTGTTCTATCCAGCAACCGCGTATAGCGGCATTGCATTGGTGATGTTCGGTTTATTTAAACTGGTTTCTAATGACGGGGTTCTTCTTTTCGTGAACTTGCTCTTGACCTTCAGGGGTACCAGGAATCTTCTTCTCCAAACCCTACATTGAATGTACATGTTGTATGAGTCATCTCGTTTCGTTTTGCTTATAGTATCCATTCCAATCACTCGACCCATGCACCTATCCAATCACATGACAACTTACCAACTTTTCAAATACACATTGATTAAAGGTAGTCTCGGGCTTACGGCAAGAGTAGAACTGTTGATTATGGTTTTCAAGACATTGCCAGTGGGCATCGAATTCCTTGCCACAGTTCTCCCGCAGCTTTGTGATGCTAGATGATGGTGAAAAAACGCGTGCGTTTGGATATGTGAGTTGTCGTTTATATATATATATCGTTGATATGTGGCGGGAGTAACTGTTGTTCTTACAGGTCAATAGCACATCGGGTCACCTTGCGACCTTCCTTGAGACAGTGCTCAGGATCGTTGCTTTCAGCCTTGCAGAGCATGAAGTCGTCATTGTAAGCTTTGCAGTATTGGCCAATGAAGAATGACGCGCTCTTTAAAGGTGCTGATGTAGCGCCAACTTCGTTGACTTTGGGAATGTTGTCAGGAAGAGGCGTAGGATCAACAAACTGCTTTTCGGTAAGGTGGGATGGCTGTTGGGACGACATGAGTGGGGAGTGAGGGGGGCTACAAAACAAAGCAACTTTTTCTTTAGTCTCCATGCACTATACATACACCTATTTTTACAACCCCATTCTCAATTCCCCAGTTGTATTTGTTGTTTCCACCACCAAACCATCTTGATGTTCACTACACCCATTATACCTACCCTTTCTGCACAAGGAGATATCGGTGTGGAAGGTTTACCTTTACCCTAGACCAGTACGGCTTTTTTTGTGACGTGTATGCGCCGATCCAACCGGACTTGCCAAATGCTCTCAATGTCTAGTAGTAGTAGCAGTGGTGGTATCTTTGCAATCATTTAACAACCAGAGATAATATACAACATATAATAAAAAGCAATCGCAAAGTATAAATGTATTTGATTTCTAAGCAGTACAGACTATTATACACAAGATGTCCTTTGGTCAAGGCGGAATGGGATATGGGATTGTAAATGTTGGAGAGATGAATTCATTATATCAGATACAAATGCATAGCCTGGCAGCGCATATTCATAATACACATTCAGTTCTGACGCTTCCTTATTAGACATGAAAGAAAGTATAGGTGACATGGTGGATGGAACATGATGATCAGCTGGCAAGAATGACGACATCTCCTCGAATACTCGATAAAAGTTGGTTTTAAGTCGTTCAGGGATCTGAGCTTGTGGAATAACGGAAATGCACAACAAAGAATACATAACATGACCCATGACAATCAATGGCACTATAGAATAACAATGAATAAAATAATATAATGGTCCATACACGAATTACTTACTTGTTTCCTTGTTATCGTCGAGTTGCCCCCATCGATTTAATACAGCAAGCAACATGTCACATGATTGGACCGTCATGGTGATCGCACGTTGTCGAATAACTTCGATGATTTCTTGGACTTGACCATTATACTGTGAGGATCTCGGACTTAACATGTTGGCGTGCACCATCATAGTCATGCAATGTGTAAATCCAAACACCATAAACTGTAATTCATTGTCAACAAAGTCGAGCTTCTCGAATATTTCATTAGAGAAGGGATTATTGCAGAATCGTAAACTCTCTGGTAACTTGGACCACCATTCACAGACAACCGTTTCATATCGCAGGACCAATTCTAGATTAAGCTCGCTCGATAGACCACGTATCAATCTCCTAATGTGTGGCTATAAATAAAAAGGCAATGCCACGTAAACAAATGCTTAGTGATGATGATGATGACCACATGATGTAAAATAGTGTCGTACCATAGTTTGATGAATATAAGGAGATTGTGCTAATTCACCCAGATGGTTCAATGCACCAATAAACTCGTGATTCTCCTTGGTCTCGTCCTCTAATGGTTCCATTGGATCGCCACATGGAATATGATCATCGGTTTCATCCAACAGCATACAAAGCATCTTCATATTGTGTTCCACGTGAACTCTGTGTCGTTGAAACATGGCACGTTCGAATTTATGCATGCAATCCGCACCGGATGAATCCAAATCTTTGGCTATAAGATAAGCAATTGTTGCCAATCGACGTGCTTCGGCAAATTGAAGTCGAATCAGTGATACATAAGTGATGAGTAACGAGATGGTAATGACTGTTTCGAGCCTTCGATCTGGATCATCAAACATATCAAGAAGTAGATCTCGACACTTTTGATAGAAGAAATCCGAGAGCTGGCGTTTTTCTTGAGCTGTGTAGTCGACTCCACGTCGGAAACTTCCAAGCATATTGACACATATTGCCATGACAACAGGACTTTTGAGTGGATCATCCAACGAATGATAATACGTCAGAAATGAAGGCGCGTGTATTAATGGTACACGTTTGCTGTGACATTCAATGTGCATATTGACAAGTTTATCAATAATGGGTCGGTAATCGTGGGTCGTAGGTAATTCCGCTGGTAATAATTGCATGCGAGAATGTCGTAAACTTTGTCGTGAAACAAGGCGCAATGCTATGGAAACAACTTGACCAGATGTACTCTCAAAGACCACTGATTCATTGGCGAATAAGCTTGAAAAGGGTGAAAGATAACGGAAGGATGCTTGACTAAATTGTAATAATTCATCGATGCTGCGGATACTAGTCTCCAGCCTAACAGTGCCATTCACAATACTAAGCTTCCAGTTGGGTTCAGCAGATTTAGCAACATTGGAAAACACTGTGTTTTCTGATGATGATGATGATGATGATGCTGGTGTCATGGGTGATAATGCACTGTATTCACTATCTGTATCACTGCTGTTGCTATTTGCTGGACATAAGGCAGGTACCGAAGCTGCTCGAATGGCTGCTTCAAGTTGTTGCATTTCTGCTTGTAATTCGCTGACATCGCTCAACCACCTTTGAATGTCTTTAGTGCCATCGACCATGGATATATCGTATTCGTCCTCTTCATCGGGTGAATCGTCGAATTGAACACACTGAAGCTCGAGTCTTGAACACCGCACACATATTGTCGAAAATGGCTCCCAAACACACTTTCGTCGTCGTTTCTTACAGTCTATATGCTATATGGTGAGTGAATGATATAATTGAATACAGGCATACTTCATACTAGTAAGATAAAATACCTCGACAGGGTGTGTTACGCGGCATTGGGAAGAGAAGAACAATACACCTGTCTTGGCGGAAAAGTCACTATAATAACTTTTCTGGGCAATGTTTCAACATACACACTCATACACAGTAGATGACGAATCAAGATCTCGTGAGTGACCTACTATTGTAACTCATGTTGGTAAAAGGACGACTTTGATTTCATTGGCTATTTCATTCAATACACTCTTGTGAATAGGTATAGGCCTTATGGATTGCCATGTGTGCATAGGCACGCATACCAGCTGACGGTCTATCTTGTGCGCATTGGTCGCTCGGTCCCTTGTCAACAAAAGAGGAAATCATTTTAATGACCAGCATCGGTGTACTACAAACCACCTTGAATCCCTTCCCTTCTTTGTTTATCATGTAGACCATTATTGACATCAGTTGACTGTTTTACACTTTCATCTTAAAACCAATAATACTAGACATGTCTCGTTGATAATAAACTTAGCAATGTTACTCATAAACCATCTCGATGTCCTATACCAAAGATCTGGAATAGTAAGACTTACCCAAAAGGAGACATCACCCTCTACCATGACATTCACCGAATTCGCTTCTTTCTTTGTATTTTTATCCCTCTATCAATGCTTGATATAACCTAGCTCATTCATTGTTCGATTAAATAAACTTGGCTAAAGATAATCATATGGCTTGTGCCTTGATTGCCAGTTTGGTGTCTTTGAAGATATTATCACCGAGCAGCTATGAGAACGAACGCATCCTCTGTACTATTGATAATTAAGATGCTATAATCTACCAACGTAACTATTACCTAACCAGCGGTGTGAGATGCGTGTACACATGCTTTGACACTTCTATTCTCAGCACAGGAATCTTTTTCGATACGCGATTCCGCCGCCAATCCAATCAAGAGCCACTGTTGAACCCCAGCTTCCTGCCCAGCAGGTAAAATTTTTTCTCTAATATTTAAGGAGAAACACGCTCTGATAAGTTTGTTTTGTTCTCTTTCTTCAGCACTCTTTTCTACTGTGCAAGGTATGTTTCGTTTCCCCTTTCCAAATTCCACTTTTATTCCTTTTATCTTGTGATGACAAGCTTGTCGCCCCAATCGTACAAAACCATGGCGATACGACTGCTCAAAGCCAAACGAGCGTTTCTGAACTACCCAATCTTGTTTCATTTTTCTTGATTCCAACTGTTGTGTTGATCATTTCAACTAATCCAATCAATCTCATACAGGTTTTTTATCTTGTCCTGCGCATCATAATATGATAGGCGCCTACTTTTGCAGCGGATGAATCAAGTGGTGAGTATCGGGTTGTTGGTGTTGTTTGTGGCTGGGGCGAGTCTCAGTGATGAATCAATCATATTCCATGCTAACACTGACAAGTGACGTGGAGAAAACTATATGATCTGATGGGATTGTGGAAAGAAATTGAAGAGTTTTGGTGGAGCGTGTTCAATATACTCTATCAAGAACTATTGCTAATCCAATCTCCAGTTTGTTTGCATAGGTATACGTAAGTGGCTTTGTATATAGTAATTGCTATTATTGTAAATAAATCTTGACATGAAAACACTATTTTGCTTATGCTGACCTTATTGATTATGATTCGACAATGTAAATACGGACATTGTGTGTTTCTATCTGCCCTGTAAGCGACTCTGACATAAATATAGAGCAATGCTGATCATGTGTCATGTCGTGTGTAATATTCACCACGCGGTCAGCTTTTATTAACCTTGTTTCTCAAGCGACCTACTGTTATGTCATTGCTTGTCAGCTCCAATTATCCGCTTTTGTTTGACATCCCTCTATAAAAGAACACCATGTTTATCTCTGCAGGAAGTTTGTTCTTTGCAAATTACATATGAACCAGGATACTGTATTCCGTCAGTCACTGCAATTGGTGACCGAGCGCATGTTTGATGTGTTTGGTAAACGACACGGAGCCATCCATCAAATTTCCAAGGCTGCTCTCGTTTCTGTGATCACTTACTACCTTGCATCGGTAACCTAGACAGTAGCCATCCAAGATATACGTAGTGTATGCTCATATTCCTATCCATACAGAAAACTTATGATGCATTCTTTGGTCCCCTGAGAAATATACCGGGTCCTTTCAAATTCAAATTCTTTGATGTAGTTTATGCAAGTAAGGCTCCTGGTAAAAGGTATATTGACCACATTACTGTTCACTCAGCCAATGATAGTAACATCATTTGCTTTCATAGTTGGAGATTTTTCAGGGACCTACAAAAGATGTATGGCCAAGTGGTGCGTGTCGGCCCACGGCACATTGTGATTGCAGATAAAGATATGCTACGACAAGTGTTATTGAAGGATGACTTACCCAAAGGGCCATTGTATGAGCGACTTAGTAGCAGCGACCGTAAGTATGGTGCTTAAATTTGGTAATGTGATAACTGACGATCCCATTCATGTTGTTGCTATGATACATTTCCAATCATTCATCATGTAGAAGATGACAATGGAACAGTGTTCAGTACAACTGATAAGACGTTTCACAAAAAGAGGGTAATACAACAATATGCGTTTGATTGGAAAATTCGTTATTCATCAGTTATGCCATTAGAGACGCGTAGTATCACCGGCTTTTTCGACCAAATACATCAATTCTCTCGAGCATTACATGGCCGATATCTTGGAATCATTTATTAATCGAATTGACAATGACATTGAAAAAACCTTTGATGCTCACACTGGCTATGGCACTGTTGACATTTGGATCCTGCTACAATATCTCGCGCTTGATATCATTGCAGAAACTGCATTTGGAGGTACATTTCATTTGCTAGAGGGTAGTGATCACCTTGTACCTCAAGTGGTCAGCCAAAACATGAAGCTTGCTTCACATGTAAGACCATATGCCTATTACTAGTGTACATGCATAATATTCATCACAATGCTGTAGATTGCTTCACATCCTTTTTCTGGACGACTCTCCCTGTTGCTATCGGCAAGACGTTTAATTGCAGCCAATGTCCAGTTGCAAGATGTGAGTATTTTATTGAAATACTAGGCATGACTTATATCTCTTTGCACAAATAGTTTATGAAAAAGCTTATCGTGGGACGCATTGAAAGCGGTGAAGCAGGCAGACGCAAGGACATTTTGCAATTTTTGATCGACACTCAACAAAATGCTGATGAAAGCTTAACAGCAAATGCGATTGCTCAAGAGACGGTGTTATTCTTGATTGCTGGGTCAGAGACAACAAGCAACTCGACTGGATTTGCAATCATCCAGCTCATCAAGAATCCACATGTTTTTAAAAAGCTGCGGGAGGAGATCGATGCAGTGCCTATGAATGAGGATCAAAAATTCTTTACCCATGCCCAGATCCACAAGCTACCATATTTGAATGCAGTTATAAACGAGACCTTGCGTATGGATGCAATAGCAGCTAATGGACTACAACGTCGTGCTGATCGTGACATGGTGCTGGGTGGTCGACTCTTTATTCCAAAGGGGGTAAGTAATCTTTTTCATTATCGTATCAGGTGTGCTGATGTAAAGATATCACCTTTTTTGTAGACAATTGTTCACTGCAATGTCTATGACGCCCATCTTAACCCGGACTATTGGCCAAAACCTGAAAAGTTCGATCCTGAGCGATGGCTAGAAGGATCATCCATTCCACCGGATACCGATGCGTTTTTCCCCTTCAGCATCGGGTAAGTATTATTGCATGTGAACCTATCATCATGTTATGCACGATATTGATTGAATGACATAGCTCGCGTAATTGTATCGGCAAAACATTTGCATTACAAGAAATGCGATTGTCGATTGCACACCTTGTCAAAATGTTTGATTTCCATGCAACTACACAAGAACTGCAGGATGCTCAAGATCGATCGTCTTTTATCACATTGGGTGTACACAAGAATAGCTTCATGGTACAAATAAAACGTAGGTAGCAGCAATACCTATTCACGTGTTCTAGAAATAAAAACGCCATATCTCGTTGAAAGTGCATGATGCTCAAGTGAGTCGTTATGATAATAAAATCTTGCATGGACGATAATGACAAATGTGTAGCTGTGTATGAGGAAATGCGAACCTGCCATCACAACTAGATACTGCTCACAATGTGTTCCCCTGATGAATGCTTGTATATCATTGGTTAAGTGCATTAGACTCGAATTTCATTGTCAACGTATCAAGGAAAAACTTACGGAAGTAATCTAATGCAGTAGTGCTTCAGAGATGTCTGAGTGTGAAGAGGTAAAACCACCGGAACGTGGGTAGATGGATTTTCCCGCCATCAGTTTATGACTTCGGAAAAACCATCGCTTACTACTCTTTGTTTATCACTATGTCAATGATCACCCTCTGATCACATGTGGGTTGTCGTTTTAACGTTTAATGTTTCTATCATGATACAATGACTGGTACATGGATAATATCGGCAAAGTTAACATTATTGCTATATTGCGCAATTATGTTGATCGCCGGTTACACCAAGGCTTTACGTCAAAATAAAGCGCCGATACCTTTCTCAGTTTTAATACCTGGAGTATATATAAACAGCAGATCACGACAGAAAAAAAGGGTGCCCTTTATTGATCGACACATTATCCAATATGGAATCCATCCTTGACAACATTGAATACGCAAAGGAGAAAATCATTGACAAAGCCAGCAAGGTGGACATTCAGGACGTGAAAGAAGCTGGTCAAATCGCTGCTCTGTCGTTGACAGCTTATTATGCTTCGCTGGTATGTGTTATTACTCCCTTAGCATAATCAAGTCCACCCAACTCATTTGTATGCATTGCAGAAATTGTACGATGCCTTCTTTGGTCCGCTCAGTGGTATTCCTGGTCCATTTTCCCAAAAGTTCTATAGCATGCACTATTCACGAAAGATGGAGAATCCACCAGGCACATCGTAAGCACTCGAAATATTCTAAATGATGATGATGCTCTTTGTCTGACTTGATTATGCATTTTTCTTAAAGATGGGAACAATTGATTGCATGGCACAAGCAATACGGCAATGTTGTGCGCCTCGGTCCTAATCGAATTTCAGTGGCCGACAAGGATATGGTGCAGCAAGTGCTTATGACTGATGATTTCCCAAAAGGCCCCTCTTACAATCGATTGCAAAGTAAGTCGGATTCATAAATAATGTATAATTATTCCTGGATACCGGATACTTATTATACGACTATTAGGATTGGGTGGTGTTAGTATGTTGAGCACAATTGACAAAGCTGTGCATAAGCAACGGGTAAGATGACACTTTTGAGATTTTACGTTCATAACTTCTTACATGCTTTTATATCATGTTCATATAGAGACGCATTGTTTCTCCTGCTTTCTCAATCAAGTACTTGAACTCGTTGGAACCCTATATGGCTAAAACCAATGACGCAATGGTGACTCGAATTGATAACGACATTGCAGAGACTCATAACGTGGATGGTTATGGTACTGTGGACATGTGGCGCATTTTCCAATATCTGGCACTTGATATCATCGGTGAGACCGCGTTTGGTGAAACTTTCAACATGCTTGAAAAGAGTGATCACCCTGTGCCACGCACCATCACCAAAAACATGGAAACCGGATCCTATGTAAGTACCTTGATTGAGATCCATACTATCATAGTGGATCCAGCATTGACATTGGATTATGTATAATAGTTGATGAACCATCCTATCCTCGGTGTATTGCGTTCCATGTATTCATTTGGCAGCACCAGTGTTGTAGCTGCTAATCTGGAGCTCAAGAAGGTTAGTTGCTATTGCTGGTTGTGCATTCAATCAATATCATTGCATAACTGATTTGATCCATGTTACGTATAGTTTATGAAGAATATCATCATTGAACGCTTGAAGGGCGGTGAAGAAGCTCGCCGAAACGATATCCTCCAGATCTTGATTGATAGCCAACAAGCACATCATGCTGACGATCGCCTTACTGCTGATACCATTGCACGTGAAACTGTATTGTTCCTTGTTGCTGGATCAGAAACAACTAGCAATACAACCGGTTTTGCCTTTATTGAATTACTCAAACAACCTGAGATTATGGAGAAATTGCGTGCCGAGATTGATGCTATTCCTGTGGAAGATGGCCAAGATTTGACCCATGAGCAATTGAAGCACCTTCCTTATCTCAATGCAGTCATCAATGAGACTTTACGCCTGAACACCATTGTATCACCTGGTGTCGAGCGTATCGCACCAAAGGACGTGGTGCTTGGTGGCAAGCAGTTTGTTCCCAAAGGTGTAAGTGTATGAACGTTTTGCTATTGTCATTTGATATTGATATATGACATCCACATAGACAATCATCCATAGCAATTTCCATTGCGTGCATTTGAACCCTGAATACTGGCCAGAACCCAACAAGTTTATTCCTGAGCGTTGGATCGAAGGATCATCTATGCCTGCAGATAAAGATGCCTTCTATCCTTTTAGTGCAGGGTAAGTTTTCATCATTGTCGCTATCGAATGTTCGATGTTCATATGTTGTATTTTCTTGTTTTAGATCTAGAAACTGTGTTGGCAAGCAATTTGCATATCAAGAAATGCGTTTATCTATTGCTACCCTTGTACGATTGTTTGACTTCCAGGCTATACCCGAAGAGATTGCCAACTCTGATGAACGTCGGTGCTTCTTGACATTGGCTGTAAAGTCTAATAGCTTCAAAGTCCTCATGAAGCGCCGTAACAAAGCTTCCTTATAGTTGAGTATAACTATAGATCTATTTTGCATTCCTTGTCATACTTTAGATTACCCATAGAACTCATGAACAATACAACCCAACCTGTATTTTATCCCAATAATATGCTTTCACATTGTGGACATATTCCTTATTCTTCATTGATAAAGCGGATTACTTGTCGACGCTCTTCATCGATCAATTTGGATTACATCAACTAACTGTCTCTTTTAAACTCTCGAAATACCATTGATTGAAGTGAGTAAGAAAACTATCACGTTTGTTGCTAATTGGAATAGATCCAGGGTGTAGTTGCCAAGGTCATGGAGCAAAGCCTATGCCATCAGCATATCCTTTCAGCATAATCACCAACACAAAGAGGAGGGTGCTATGAGCACGTGATGACTTCAATTAGAAAATGAACCTCCTACATGGCCCATTATCACTATGGTCATTTTTCTAATCCAACAATCTGTATCAACAATCACCCATTTCTTTGTTTTGGTAGTAGTGGTATGTACAGCACTCCTTAACGCTCGGGATTGTGTAGGTATCATTGTTTATCATATATCATTTGAAACAGCCATGTAAACAGAACATTATGATCACTGCTAATGGTACACTATTTATGCCGTCATCAAATGGGAAAATGCTGCGGTGACATTTAAGAAACATATCGTATCGATTGCCGTTGGCTTAAAACATCAAATCCTCAAGCCTACTCCGAAAAGCCTGTCTACTGTTCTTTGCACCTTTTAACTCTCGCCACCACAATGAAGCGACAAGACGAATATGAGGAAGATGTCCCCTTCGACGAAGAGGAAGAAGACGACGAAGATTTTGAAGACGAAGATGAAGACGAGGAAGAAGAAGCAGTATGCATTAGTGGAGAGGTACACATGGAGCTTGATCTAACATGCGATTTATTACAGAGACCACGTAAACGTGCTGCCAATCCTTTCATTGACGAAATGGCGCTTGTCGATGAAGACGAAGAGGAAGAAGAAGAGGAAGAAGAATATGGAAGAGAAGGTCAATTGATTATCATACAACAAAAAGGACCATGAATTGACATGCAACAATAGATGGCTTTATTGACGAGGAGCCTGAAGAGATTCCATCGGAAGCAGCCATGCAACGACGTCATTTGGATCTTGATCGACGACGACGTGAAATGGAAGGCATGGACGATGAGCAAGTGGCTGCTTTCTATGCACAAAAGTATGGTGGGCGCCGTGCACAGGCATTCAAATCATCAGAGGAGATTCCCCAGCAACTACTGTTACCAAGTGTTACCGATCCAAATCTTTGGGTGGTCAAATGCAAGGTAAGATATGGTTTCTACTTTATGGAACAGAGGATGATAACTAATAGATATATGAATGATAGCCCGGCAAAGAACGTGATATTGTACTCGGCATCATGAAACGTTATTTCGACCGGCAATACAGCGACCAACCTCTTGAGACATTTTCAGCTTTCGCAAGAGAATCATTGAAGGGATACATTTATATTGAAGCAAGAAGACTTGCCCATGTTCAACAGGTAGGAAATGGTATATCCATAGTGTAAAGTCTTGTTACTGATCCAACTATGTGTGTATATAGGCCATTGCCAATATTCCCAACATTTTCCAAACTACATTGCAACTTGTTCCTATCAAGGATATGGTTGATTCGATCAATATTCCAAAGAAGGAGACCGATATTCCTGTTGGTGGATGGGTGCGTGTTAAGCGTGGTGTTTATACTGGTGATCTTGGCAAAGTACTTGAAGTATCCGATTCACAAGATACTGCTGTGATCAAGCTTATACCACGTCTTGCTCTTGAGCCACAGGAAGAAGAGATTGAGCGAAAACGAAAGAAAGGATCATCAACAACACGACCACCCCCTCGTTTCTTCAATCCAGAACGTCTCAGTAAACGACACATTGCCAGCTTACAGAAGAAGGGTCCTTATTGGGTTTTGGGTACTGATAGTTTCCGCGATGGATACTTGGAGAAGAATATGAAGGTGTCATCATTACAAATCGAAGATGTGAGCCCCTCGCTGGAAGAGATTACTCGATTCATTGGTGATACAGGCGGTGATGGTGATCGTGCACTTGATTTATCGGCTGCTTCACTTCAATCTGTCAATGATGCTCAAGCAACGTCTTTACTACAAACTGGCGATACTGTCGAAGTGATTGAAGGTGATATGCTTCACAGTGTTGGAACAATCGATAATGTCAGCGATTCATCTGTGGTCGTATCTCTCAACTTTGGTGGATACGCTAAACAAGTGACATTACCCGCCAAACAAGTACGCAAAAAGTTCAACGCTGGTGATCACGTCAAAGTAATTCATGGACAACGCAAAGATGAAAGTGGTATGATTGTCAAGGTCGATGGCAATGTTGTTACGATGCTCTCCGATATTTCCATGGATGAAGTGCAGGTGTTTGCAAAGGATCTTCGAGAAGCTGCTGATGTTACTCTTGGTAAAACTGTTATGGGCAATTATGAGTTGCATGATTTGGTCCAAATTGAGTAAGTGCCACCTTGTATATTTGCAATCAACAGTTCTTTTAATTCTTTATATGATAGCTTCCATACTGTGGGTGTCATTATCAAAGTGAACAAGAATTCAGTCAAGGTGCTTACTCAGAATGGCGATGTGCGTACATTGGAACCGCATTTGATTACGAGTAAGCTTGACAGCAAGCGAGCTATTGCAACAGATGCGAATGGCAACAGTATAACTGCAGGTGCAACTGTCATGGAAGCACGAGGAGAACGACGCACATGCACTATTCTCCATGTATATCGTCACTTGGTCTTCTTGCATTCTCGAGAAAATATGGTGGATTACGGTGTTTGGATATCACCTACTCGAAGTGTTGTCAGTGTAGCTGCCAAAGAACGCCCTAATGTAAGTAATATCCATCATGTTGAATGACATTTGATATTGACATGGCTTTATTAGATATCACAACAAAAACGTACACAACAGCCTAATGGACCTAATTTCCGTGGTGGATTTGATGGTCGAGGACGTGGTCGTGGTGGTCGCGGTGGATTCTTTGGTCATGGAAGAGGTGGACGAGATCACTTAATATCCAAAACTGTTCGTATTACACAAGGTCCTCACAAGGGATACATTGGCATTGTCAAGGATTCCACTGATACAATGGCACGTGTCGAATTACACACCAACTGCAAAGTTGTCAATGTTGATAAAACAAAACTGGTTCTTGTCGATGGCAATGGTGGTACACTTGGTCCCGTTGTTAGTGATAACAGAGGAGCATCTGATTTTGCAGCACCACGACCCATGGCTACTCCAAAACGATATGGCGATGGTGCAATGACTCCAAGACATTACAGCGATGGTGCCAGAACACCACGGCATTTGGCTTCAGGTGCACAAACTCCAGCTTGGGGTATGAACAATCGTACACCCAATCCTTATTCATCAGATAATTCAAGAAGTTCAGCATGGGATGCAGGAGCCAAAACACCCAATCCATATGCATCCTCTTCATATGCAGATGGTTCAAAGACACCTGCATGGGATTCCGGTAGCAAGACACCTTCATGGAAAGCAGAAACACCACGTTGGAATTCATCAGGTGGTAGAACACCAGGATATAATGACTTTGGCAACAAATCACCTACATGGAGTAGTCGATATGACGACAGAGAAACTGCACCAACCCCTGCTCCTCATACATTAGCACCATCTACACCAGCAGTAAGTATATTTGGATTTCATGCCTTTTTGAAATGATCATTCAATGTACTTTTATTAGGCATCTTCCAATAATGTTGCACCTTCACCAGCACCCTATCCTCAAACTCCCGGAGCCAATTATCCACAAACACCATACGACAGTGCACCCACTCCTTATGATGGTGCACCTACTCCAGGTGTCAATCTAGCACCAGCTACTCCAGCAGCAATGAATGCTCCAACACCTGCAGCACATATGCTCAGTGCACCAACACCAGGTGGTTACATCCCATCTACTCCAGCAGGAACTGTACAACCACAAACACCATTTGTACCTGCAGGTGGTGATTATGGTGCTGTTGATGATCAAAGTAAGTATGATGGTATAACGCAATGGAAGATGGTTTACTGATATGATTACTTTTATTAGATGAAGATAGTGATGACTGGCCAATTGAAGATATTGAAGTCAAGCTTACATCATCCCATGGATCGGGACAAAAAGGACAATTGGCATCCATTATTTCAGTCGATCATAATGGAAGGTCATGTACTGTTAAGATGAATGAAGGTGGTGCACAAGAACAAATTCCTTTCACCAAAATGGAACCTGTAAGGCCGAGCAAAAAGGATCCCGTCAAGGTGTTGCTGGGTCAGCATCGTGGCGGTATTGGTGCATTGATTGGTGTTGATGGGCAGGATGGTATTTTACGACTACGAGGACAAGGACCAGCTTTCAAATTTGTCAGTATCAATGCTGTCGGCAAATACACTGGTGATGAAACGTTGGATGCAAATAATTAAGCTGATAGCAATCTCTTTCCCTCATCACGTTGCATGATAATAAAACTTCCATATTTCCTTATTTATCCATTGCATAAAGAAACACAACCATGAACCATGTCCCAATGCCCTTTCTCCATCGCACTGCTCTGATATCCACATAACCACATAGCAAAATATTGCTGCATTAGCGCACGATACCCCCTACCATGACAATGGATACATTTCTTTATTCTTTTGTGGTGGACACTTAAGATCTAGACTTCTGATTCATTCCATTCCTTTGGACATTACACCCACTATGATGTAGGCGAGTTATAATCGGCGATTTGAAGTGGCCATATAGTAAACCATCTTAGTATATCAAATCTAAAATCGACTTCCAACTGGCCACCTGCACCTTTCCCTTCGTTCTAGAAATTACCCATCAACATGAGCATATGATTGTTTTAAAAATAAACCATCATCTTTCATCCTTACAAAGAACCATTCATTACCCATTTTACTGCTTTGCTCTTGTATAGCAGCTATTCTCGATCACGACATGTCAACAACAGCTTCAAAAAGAAGCTGGACATCGGCAAAACATATTCCCGGATTCTCCCCGGCAAAAGGTCTCGCCGAGATTCGAACTCGGATAATGAGATTCAAAGTCTCATATGCTAACCCTTACATCACGAGACCAGCTGTGCTGAATTTTGCAGGAAAACACGTGACCCGTGAGAAAATTTCTTATTTTAGCGAAAAACGCGCATTTCACTAAGATTTTATTCAAATAAACATGATCTACACTATTTTGGGGGGCTATTAGACCTGAAAAACTAATAACATACGAGGTTTATAGGGTATGTGAAGGGTATAGATATAAAAAACGGTGTCAGCGGATGTTTATTGATCCGAACTCAGAGTTGGGAAGGGCTGGTTAATTTTATGCACCTTTGACACACCGTCAGCATGGCGATACACGTGGAAAGCGAACATACAGGCGACACAGCATACGAGCTTTGATATTGAGTGACTTGACAGCCTTGTGCGATGCAAAAGCTACTCGGATGGAAATGTGAATCATGTAAACCTTTATTCGTTTGATCGCTCAGGTAGGATCCACTTTGACAGTTTCTTTTCTTTTTTACAAATGTCAACATTGTCATAACAAATGAACAAGTTGGAAACACCCTGAGAACAACCACAAGCTACTATTGATATCGCTCACCCTTTCTTTTATTGTTGTATCGACCATTTGTGAGGATCATTTACTAGCAACACTACAATGTTATCATCATGAAGCAGGCGGGTGCACGTGGATAGAATTTTAGATGAAGGTCAA
This sequence comes from Lichtheimia hyalospora FSU 10163, assembly GCA_025094155.1. Classification (NCBI taxonomy): domain Eukaryota; kingdom Fungi; phylum Mucoromycota; class Mucoromycetes; order Mucorales; family Lichtheimiaceae; genus Lichtheimia; species Lichtheimia hyalospora. The sequence goes on from PTRB01000010.1 coordinate 241,011, forward strand.
TGGGGAAGGATCGTTTATATTAATATAATTGACAAATGCTTCCCTTAGTTGTTCATTTTAGACACATGCTTTCGTATCATTGGTTTCATTATGATATATATATAGATGTTCAATACCTTATTCATTTAGTATCATGGACACCTTATATTATAGTTAACATGTATCCATCCCTGTTTCAGTAATACATCATCTTTCTTTCCATGTGCACATTGATGTGTGTTTCAGGTTTCGAGTTTACTTTGGCAAATGATAAATTGTTAAATCCTTCCTGCCAACGATTGTATTATCTACATGTAATAAATATCATCAATGCTAACTATTGGATATTGGATACGGTGCTTGGTGGAATGCAATGATAATGACGCCATCCATTGGGTAATGCACCATCGTTACACATTTCAATGTCAGTTGACATCCATGCAGAAGCGAGAGCTTGATCGACCGTCCAGCGGGTGATAGGGTGTGGATCAAGCATCCCAGCGATACATTCGCATTCCATTTCAGATAATGAGCAGGTTGATTGTTGAAATGGATCATTGACACCTGTTGTTGATTCATTCAATCCTTCCCAAAGATCACAATTCATCGGTCCCTGAGTTTGTCGCTGATAATAATAGAGACCAAATGCAGGATCACCACCATCCGTTGCTGCAGCAGATACATAAGCAGGTGATATGGATTGGGCATCGGTTGGTAATGGGGTTGATTGTCGTGTTCTGGGATCATGATAAAAAGCAGCTCTGAAAGGAAGTTTTCCAAATCGCATGCAAAAAAAGGTGATGCCTGCACTCCAAACATCCAATGCTTGACCATCATAGCGCTGTTGTTGATGTTTCAAAGTCCATATTTCAGGTGACCAGAATTCGGATGAACCACACCATTGGCTACAGGGTTGTACTTGATGGCGCTTGAATACATTACGCATGACAGTCGATGTACCAAAATCGGCTATTTTCAATGTGCCACCCGCCGTGAGAATGAGATTTTCAGGTTTGATATCTCGGTGTGCAATGCCATGTTGATGTAAATGTTGAAGACCAAGTAATAATTGTTTGAATAAACACGCTTGTTCCATGATGGGTATTGGTGTTGCTCTTGCTCTTAGCAATGTAAAGAGATCGCCCCCAGAACACTGTAATGTTTCACTGTTGTCAGTTTCCTTTCAAAGATTCAATAAGAGAAAACTTGCTCACATATTCCATAATGGTACACCAACGATTCTGCTCATCAAGTACCAAGTCGAGCGTCTTGACGACATTGCGGTGATTGGACACCGTTTTGCTTATGCAATACTCATTGTGCATCCGCTTCATGTATTCCTTGACATCTTCGTCCTTTCCACGCCTCTTGAATTCCTTGACAGCAAGTATGCTATCGCCATTCAGCGATCGCACTAGACGAATAACTGCCGTTGCTCCACTTGCAATATTCTTTCGAGAAGTGGCACCCATACTCTTATGCGTTGTTGACCCACGTCGATCCGGTTTAACATAGTCACCATATCTTTCAGCTAGACGGCCCACATAACGATGGTTTCCCACAACTTGTATATCGTTGTTAGTGTGATATGACCAACGTCTCAATAGCCGCGTAAACGAGAATAGATTGTTTTTACGTTTCCATGGTTGCTCTTGTTGGTGACGAGGGAGAATGATTTCTGAATGAGGACGAATAGCCGCCATATTGGGTGTGAATAATATGCCATGATCACTGCTGACTGAAGCGCGTGTTGATTGTTGATAATGCGATGTATCTACAATAGGTGCAGAGGCGACATGACAAAGACTATTTTCAGGAGATGTACTATTCTCTTCAGTGGAAATGGAGGAAAAGGAGGATGTTCCCTCAGGGCGTTGTTGTTGTTGTTGTATTGGATTGCCCCTACTATCACCCACCATGGGTATATCTAATGTTGTGCTCCCGCGTCGGAAATCGTTGTGTATAATGGAGAGTTGATCCATGGACCGAGATTCTTTTGAAAGTGTGGATTGATGCTTTAAAAAGGCAACTGATGATGGTGCTGTCATTGTTGTAGTTCACAGGATGATGGTATTCTTGTATATTGTAAATGCCACAACAGATGCCTGACACAGTGTGTGTATTGATCTTGCTTACGGTTAAAATAACCGGTTTATAATAGCATGAGCAATGTGACCAAGACGTATAAACGTATAAATGATAAGCGTAATACCGCTATAAAAAGTTGAAAGGGGAAAGAGGGGAAAGGAAAATAAAAATGCGTTCCTTTCGCCTGATTTAAATATGCTCATCCAGGGCTTGGGCCACACGACATACGCATACGTCGTACATTGATGCATCATGAAGGGTGCGTGTGCGTGTATATGTGTTCCTGTGTTGGGAGGTGCTGAATAGAAACCGTGTGTGTCGCATCACTTACCCTAGCGGGGATTCCTGACCTTCTAAAGCAAACCAAAATTACTCCATTTCTCATTCTGCCTGAGTGATTGTTCCCTTACAACCTTGTAGTCTTTGTTCTCGTGGGAGAATTCTACCATTTATTTTCTGTATATCCTTTGTAGCTCAACTTGCTGAGCAAATCAAAGTCCAAATTATCCATCGTAATGCAGTTGCGGTGGTGCATTATTTATTGAAGATTACCGTTGAAATGATTATCAAGTAGCAAAAGTTCACAGATATGGATATGATTAAAAATCAGTGTCATTCACTTTCTTTCTTTACTGAGTATATGTATGCATTCTGCCGGGAAAGTAGTTGAGCACTATTTACCACACATTTGCTCTCTCAGCCACACATTATCCCGTTCGCCATCTGGTGCATGTGTCTCCTTTTCTTTGTTTGGTATATTCCTTATCGTCAAACGTGTATGTGTATCTCATTGAGTTTATCAAGTTCAAAGTAAATAATGCAATGGTTGATTGATACAACACCTATTCCATGACATTATTTCATCCATGATCGATACAGCAAATGCTGCCGCAACTAGCCAATGATGGAATTGAAACGTTTGTGCTCAACCAGTTGCATCCACAATCAAAATCCATGTGCGAAAAAAGAAGCTTGTGACACATTGCATGATGTAAACAGGAACAGGGCCCTTTTATGCGAAGCGTAATGTATGTCGCTGTGTGGCACACCACTCCAAGAGATAAAGATCACGCGAGATCATTACTGATCAAACGACACATTTTTCCTTTGCCATGTCATCTTATCATTTTGCTGATAGCTTTGGTCATCGTTATGATATACGATACGGTAGTAGTGATTTCATCACAAATGTCGTGAATATAGTTGCTATGTTTTGCAGCAATGTTATCTTATCATTCGTTTATGTATGCTGGGGAGTTCAGATAGTGATATCTTTTTTAGATCTCGGCTGACGACGGCGTGACATGGTATGTATGCAAGTATTGCATCAAGCGTTTATTAGATGTGATCCGTTCATCATAAGATACCCGGTGCCATCAGCGTATGCTATGCAAGCATGAGCATATGTGGTACATTATTCAGCGCAGTATGTATCATTTGCATATGTCGCTAAGCAACTGCACAAATGACGATCCATGCAACTTAGGTGTTTCAGTGGTCGTGTAGTAACAAGTCGCTGTCGGTAGTTGAGCTCCGAAAATTGATAGGTTGCCAAGCAACTTCTCATCTGATATCCATCCTTTCTTCATCCATCATCCATCTTTTTGTATTATAGCATCCATTTGTAAGTATATGATTATCAAAGTGATTCATCCATCATATTTATTCATCCATCATTAGATCATGAGAGATCTTCATAAGTCCGATGAACTTGTTGTCCCTGACAACGTCTCTGTCAACATCAAATCGCGTATTATCAATGTCCAAGGACCCCGTGGCAAGCTCACCAAGAACCTCCGCCATTTAAACATTGAAATTAAGCTTGTTGCTAAGAACAAGCTCCAGTTTTCTGTATACCATGGTGCTCGCAAGCATGTTGCTGCTATTCGCACTGTCCGCTCCATCATTAACAACATGATCACTGGTGTCACCAAGGGTTTCCAATACAAGATGCGTTATGTGTATGCTCACTTTCCTATCAACGTTATCGTGAACGGTACCAACGACGCCGTCGAAATCCGTAACTTTTTGGGTCAGAAGGTTGCTTTCCAAGTCAAGATGCGTGAAGGTGTTCACTGTGAAGCTTCCAAGGCCCAAAAGGATGAGTTGGTCATCACTGGTAATGATTTGGAAAATGTCTCCCAATCTGGTAAGTCAAGATGAAGAATTGGGTATATGGGAATAGTGTGAAATAACATTGGTATCTATAGCTGCCGATATTCAACAAACTTGCCGTGTCAGAAACAAGGATATTCGAAAGTTTTTGGATGGTATCTATGTCTCTGAACGCAATGTTCTTGAGCAAGATGAGTAAACACACAACCATCCTCAACGCTCTTCTTCCCGTGGCTAAATGTACGTGCGCCGTACTACAGCTATAAGGAGTAGAGTGAATAAAGATACACACCTGTCTAGGGATAGGCGGCAGTAGTCATCCCACCCAAATTGTTTTTGTTGGCTGTTGTTATGACGTATCAGCGTGGATTATAATGGGGAAAATGCATGGATAGATTAGGGAAGGAAACAGTTTAAGCATTAGGTAGTGGATATATTGTATGTTCAATATCAAATGAATCAATTGATTACTATCTCTATTCACATTGTGTGTGTGTGTGTGTGTGTGTGTGATCTGTGCGCTTAGGATGGATGAGATGGTTATAATTGTAGGGTGGATCATGACATGATGCATTATGAGCGAGTGTAGCTTGGGTAGATGCATTGAAAAATGGTTGTTCAAGGAGCCAGTTGCCAGGTGACGAATGGATTATAATTTGTGTGACCAAAACATGCCAATGGAATCCCTTTCTTTCATGCATTAATGGCCACAGGTGTATTTGCCACAGTTGAAAAGTCTTTGCTCGACCACCGAGTAGTTGCAGTGAAATCCTACAAGGCCCAACACGGAAGACTTGTCAAAAGACATTGTGAACGAGAACTTCGAGCACTACGTGCCATTCCCACCCATTCAGAACTCCATGCTTGGGAACATCATGTAATAAGAGTATAACGCGCTTCTCTCCTCAATCTTGCTCATTCATTTCACTTTTCAAGGTCATTTGCCTCTTGAACGTGCAAAAGAACGCGTCAGAATGCAACCTTATCTTTCCGTTTTATGACAAGACCCTCCTGAACTTTGTTCATAACTGTGATCAAGAATTTGCTTTCAATGCGGTGTATCAGTTGGCACAGGGATTGGATTTCTTGCATAACCATGGCATCGTCCACTGCGACCTGAGCCCATCAAATGTACTCGTCGACACGACAAGAAACAATCATATGATCATTGCAGATTTCGGCTGTGCTCATTTCATCAAGCAACATGTCATGGATGATCCAGTACTGGGCAATATGGACGAAACAGACAATGAAGAAATTGGTACATTGTATGTAGTGAAACAATGTCATGATATAGAATTGTTGTTGATCTTCCATTTAGGTACTACAAAGCACCAGAGCATCTTTTTGGGAGTCGAATATATGCTGCATCAACAGATGTATGGTCCCTTGGAAGCATTCTTTGTCATTTATTACGCGGGAACCCATTGTTTACTGGTGAAAGCGATATCGAACAAATTGGCCAAATTGTGAGGATTATAGGACCACCACCTACTGCTGTATTGAATGAGGTATGCATCCTATTTTCTTTGTTATCTCAGGAGAGCTAAATCTGAAGATATCACTAGGAAATGTATCGATACCCTGATGCTGATAAGCTTATATTCTTTGGTGATCCTATCAATGACGACAATGAAAGCAGTCATTGTGATGATGACGATGATATACTATCTGAGGAAGAAGATTCTACAGAATACGCCAATATGATGGCAATGATTTCAGCACAACGTCAAGCATACACAGACTTGTTAGATGTGCCATACGCGAAACCATTAATACAAGGAATGCTTAATTGGTCCGTCCGCAATAGGCTCACTACATCGGAGGTATGATTTGGGACCCAGATGCGAAAGGGGAACTTTCTCACCTTGCATGGGCACAGTAACCAAGGGATCAAACGCACGTATCACTAATAGTCGACTCTCCATCCTTTTCTATTTCTTTCTTTTAGATTCTTAAATTAGTGCATGTACATAGAAATCAAATTGGAAAGTAAATCATTGTTTCAATGGAAAGTGTCATTGCTGGAAATGATTCGGGATAAGATGGTTGTTGTACAAAATGGCAACACAGGATGAATATTGTTCCTTTATCCATGTCAAAGAATAGTTGATGCGTGTAATAGTACCTTTAACCCCTCGCATCTAAAGTGCTAAAGTACAAGCATTGAACAAGGTTGCTGTGGGGAAAAAATACGACGATGGATGGGGTGAACCCCGCAAAATGGGTCCAATGGGAGCATTGATGTATGCAACTTGCTGGGGCACTACTTCCCCAACAAAGAGCAAAAGAAGGGATTCTTATTGATCGACTTGGTTTTTTTTTTTTTTAGTGACAAGTCAGATTATATATCCTGGATTCTCTTTTCTCTTTTGTTTCATTTGCCTCGGTGACCTTCCCTCTTAATGTGTTTCCGAGGTCCTTCTATCCTGTTTATGATTCTTTAAACTGTATCGATATATATACAACAGCTATGGCAGATTTTGCAGACACCCTGATAAAGAATCTGGGTCTACACGCGGCACCTAGATTATCCTCGTCTGTCAATTTGACGGATAGACTTGGTAACCTTGGCGATACGTTACGATATGCGCGCTCTTCTTTGTCACTCGCTTCTCTCAGTCAAGCTTTGATCGGCAACAACAATACAGCAACAACTGCAACTACCAAATCTGCAACCGATGACAATGCTGCATCGTCAACGAGCCATGATTCTATTTTGCCACCAGCACCAGAGCAGGCACAGGGTCGACTATGGATAAATTTGACAGAAGCACGCAACTTGACAGTGCTTGATCCTACCAAAGCAGATATATATGGCCTTGTTCAATATGATAAAAACGTCATGTCTACGCTTGATTTACCAGCATTGGGTGGCGATGATAATGACAACTCTCCAGGACAACCTATTCCTATACCAAATGCATCTACATCAGGGCGACATCTTGATATATTTCAGTTAGCCATGGAAGCTAGTTGTCCAAAGTGGCGTTATAATGCAAACTTGTATGTGTGTTTTCACGCTTTTGGTAGATGCATGTACTGATTATGTATGATAGTGATGTATGCAATGACGATGATGAGCTCATTATCCAAGTTTACGATCGTGGCAATCGATTGGCTAATGGAGATGATCGGTTCCTTGGCCAAGCCATCTTGAAACCATGCTTGACACCAAAAAAGATGGTTGATCATTGGTATCGTCTTGTATCTAGAGCGGATGAAGCGTCACAGGAGTTTGATGGCAAAGTAACAGGCGAAATTCGATTGCAGACACAATATACTTCCGTTGCACCAGTAAGTGATTGTCATGTTGTATAGGCATAGGATGAATGCTTATACCTTTGTTTTATAGACCAAATTAACACCTGATATGTTTCGTATTATACGGCTGTTGGGACATGGATCATTTGGAAAAGTTTATCAAGTGGTGAAGCGAGATACCAAACGCACCTATGCAATGAAAGTTCTTTCAAAACGGTTGTTGATTTCTCAAAATGAAGTGACGCACACCATTTCGGAACGCAATGTTATGATCCGCACCTTATCCAACCCATTCATTGTCACTCTCAAGTTCAGCTTTCAAACTGCCGATCATTTATTCCTAGTCATGGATTATATCCCTGGTGGCGAGTTATTCTCATATTTGCAGAGAGAACAATATCTCAATGAGGAAAGAGCTCGATTCTATGTTGCAGAGTTGATTTGCGCATTGGAACACATCCATAAGCATCAAGTTGTATACCGTGATCTCAAGCCAGAAAACATTTTACTCGATGCACAAGGGCATGTTGCTTTGACCGACTTTGGATTATGCAAAGAGCTCAAGCGTGATAATGATACAACAATGACGTTTTGTGGCACATCAGAATATCTTGCGCCTGAAATGGTGCGTCAGGAGCCCTACACACAAGCCATCGATTGGTGGAGTTTGGGTATTCTACTTTATGAATTGCTCACAGGTGGTCCACCTTTTCATTCGGTTCATCTTGATATTCTCTATCGTCGTATCTGCAATGCACCTCTCAAGTTTCCTTCTCATCCCAATGTATCTTCAGAAGCCAAGGATCTCATTACACAACTTCTTGATCGTAATCCGGATACCCGCCCTGGTGCAAAGGAGATTAAACAGCATCCATTTTTTAAAGATGTCCAATGGGATCTCATTGCCAACAAACAAGTCAGACCACCCTTCAAGCCTGTGCTTGCCAACCAGCAACAACCCAACAATACAAGCAGTAATATGAAGCATGCACCTTCGTTCTTATTCAAAACAGCTACTGGTACATCAAAGTCATCCCCATTAAGTCAATCAGCATTCAAAGGTTTCAGCTACGTACGTGATGATGCTGCCAGTATTGCAAGTCGTCGCACAGTTGCATCCTCACTTTTCTCGGATGAAGATGAAGATGATGATGATGACTGGGTATAATAATAGATATCTTTGTTGATTTTTTCACCCTTTCCATTTGATCCATTCTTGTGTATAGCATTTCTCATTCTCGTTCCAATCTTTCCCCCCTTCATTGACCAATGTAAATAAATACCGCTCTGGCTGATTATGAAAAAGATCAACATGTTGGCATTTCTCGGGTAAAACTTGGATAACGTGTATCACGTTGCACAACTATCGGAACGCACAGACCCAGCTTATGACAGGATTTATAAAAGTAGATATCCCTTTTGCCCTTGTAGCAGTATAATAGTAATAAAAGTAATGTGATAGTTATAATAATGTAATCGTTTTATATGAGATAATGGAAAATGAATGATGCAAAATGGTAAGAAAGCCAATGGATATGGTATGCAAGAAAATTGTTCATTGCTAAAAAACGTTCACCGCTCGTGTTTCGATTTGCTTCCGAGCTCATCCACCACGAGTTGTCCCGTTCTAACACCTAATGATAAGAAAATGTCAGCTGTTCGTTTCCACCTCTAGGAGATAACAATCTTACTTTCACTGAGAGGTGCTGCATGTGCTGTCTTGTTCTTTTTTGTCTTTGATTTCTTTTTTCTCTGACGAATGACCGATACGGGAACAGGAGACTTTTGGATCAGATAGTTGGATATGGATCCCACCAGCAAACTATAGTACAAAGGTATGATAAGTCATCTTTGGACATGATTCAATAGAATATTATTACCCTTTCATCCCACTTCGACCTCGAGAACCACAAACAACCATTGTCAAAGGCAATTCATAAATCTGTTACAGAGAGTTGTCAGCTATATGCATCCATTTAAAATCTCTACATGTACGTTACCATAGTAACCAAGACTTCTTTCACATGTCCACGAATAGCATGCACGACCATTTTGATATCATATAACAGCATATGCTTCAAGATATCGCGTGCCTTGTCACATAGAGAAATAGAAGTGCCTTGTAACTTGTGTAAAAGAAAAAGTTAACAACAACCGATCCTATCGATAATCCAATAACATACTTGGTTTGCAGGGCTTGATCCTTGAGAGGAGGAATCATCTGGTGGAACCACAGTGATAACATGCACCTCGTCACGATCACGCATCATGGTGCCCATGGTCCACTCGATAGCGTTCACACTTTCTGAACTAAAGTCACATGCAACCATGTACACACGCGGTTTGCGTTTAGCTTGTTGCATTTCGCTCACAGGCTGATGCCCATAAAGTTGTGTAATAACGACACGATCAGGAAGGATACGCATAACAGGCTCATCAAAGCCCAAGTGAGGATGTTTCTTTTTCTTCTTGGGTGTCTCGGGCTGTGGTTCAATATAGGGAATATGCTTGTTTTGTTCTGTTGTTCGCTTCAGTTCTTCAGAAATACGAGATATTTCTTCTTCTTCCTCATCTTGTCGTTGCTGGTTGAGCTTTTGTTGCTTTTCCATATCATCTTCAAGTAATTCAGCACCTTTATAATACAAGGGATCTTGCTTATCCATCACGTTCTGGACTGGTTCTGGATTCACAATCTCGGCTGGTGGAACAGCTGCATCTTGAGCATCAATCTTGTTCAAGTCTTGGAATGATTGTGCTTCCACTGGATCCTTAATATCAACTTTGGAGGTATCTGTCACGGTCACCATAGGAAGATCATAAGGTGGCTTCTCGCTTTTTTCATTGTGAGAATGAAAATGATCAAAGAATTGACGACGATAACCAGGACGATGAGAATGGGGAGATTGATGATAATCCATTTGATGCAAGAAAGATGATGTGTATGTGTGTGTTTGTATTTGTTTGCGTGTGTGTGGAATGTAAGGGAAAAGATGAAAAAGAAACAAGCAGATCGGCAACGGGTCACGGCATAAATGTTTCTTTTTTCTACTCAAAACTACTCACCTTGTTTCACTTGTTTCGGGAAACACAAACAATAACACTCAGATCCCATCGAGATCGGATGCAGCGGGAAATGGTCTTTTTATATGTTACATGACTTTTTTTTTTTATAAAAACACACAATCACTCTATTCTACTTGGACTATTCTGCTTAAAAGACTTCAGCGGTGGGAGCAAATTCGAAAGCAACAGCCTTGCCAGTGAGCTTCTTGTAGACAGCAGAGAAAGTATCCAACTTGTATTCGAGCGAGGTAGCATCCTTTGCATCGAGGAAACTAATAAAAGATTTACAAACGCGACATGCGCATTGACACTCAGTAACGTGGTAACACACGGACCATATGCACAAATAGGATGCAAGGATAAGATAACCGGAAAAACAATGCACAATACTTACATGCGAATGAGTTTGGAACCATCGACAGCAACACGAGTACGCTTAGCAACGATTTCAGAAGGAGAAGCAAGATCTTCAAGGATAGCATCATGAACAGCGGTCAAAGTACGAGATCTGGGACGAGGTTGCTTAGGGTTGGAACGACGGCTTGGAACAGGAAGGATACGACGTTGAGCAACAAAGACGACATGGCGATCCGAGAACTTCTTTTCGAGTTCACGAGTAACACGAGCTTGGATCTTACCCCAAGCCTTTTGAGTAGGAACAGGAACAAAGATAATGACAGCCTTCTTGCCGTTACCAATCTCGATCTATCATCATCATTATCAATATCACATTCATATTCATCTCTTTTCATCTTATATTTTCTCACCTCCTTAGCAGCAGTGATTTGGAGAGCACGAAGATCCTTCTTCAACTCGGGAACGTTGTTTTCCAAGTCAACAAGAGCTTGGGCAACAGTGAGCTCAAATTCGGTGGTAGGCTGTGCACCAGCAACTTTGGTGATCTTGTGAGAAGCCATGTTGGACTAAACTAAGACGCGAAATGCGAAAAACACGGCACATTTGTCAGAGGAACTGTATTCATTCAAGCATTGGGTCATGGTATTCTCTCAGCTTTCCAATTCCACCCCCACTCCATTCCAATGTGCATTGCCGAATATGTAGTGGTCGTATCAGAATCCATCCATCCGATTGTTGTATTATCCAGAATTCATCCATCGATATATCGTCATCTTCTCATCCATCCACCCACTTCCTTTCCCATAATCGATTGCTGTTATATACGTACAAGTGGTTGGCTGCGTGAAAAGGGGTCGCATCCGTGCACCATTGGACACCATCCATTTCTAGGCGGAGCAAGTGATTCTCGATTTGGCATAATATTGTTCCATGCAACATCTCCACTTTATGCATAGTTATCTTCTTAATGCTTCCTTTTAATTCAATATCAACACAATAATCAATACTATTATACGTCTACAAGTTGATGTTTGTTCTTGGCAAGGGTCATAAGACTATCAAACTCGCCAGATTTACGGCACATTTGATGGAACACAGATTCAGAGTTGCTAATGAGTTCAAGTGGGCTAAATAATATTATTATAAGCATTCAGTTCAGCACACCGTCAATGATTGCTTACCTAGCATATTCAACAATCTTTCCTTGATCCAAAACTAAGATGCGATCATATTCAATGACCGTATGCAATCGATGCGCAATACAGAGGATGCTGCAATCGGCAAATTCGGTGGTGATAGTTTTTTGAATAGCCTTATCCGTTTGGAAATCCACACTTGCAGTTGCTTCATCCATCAAAACTAAGTGATTGCGACGTAACAAGGCACGAGCAAGGCAAAGCAATTGACGTTGACCTTGAGAAAAGTTCTTGCCACCTTCGCTCACAGAGGTATTCAGGTCTCGGAAAACATTGGCATTGACATCTTCAAGTTCGTCAGTATCCAAGCTGTCAGCTGAGGGTAAAAGGTGGACTCGTCTTAATGCCGTAAAGATATCATCATCGCTGAATTGATTAAATGGATCCATGTTGGTGCGCAATGTGCCAGAGAATAAAGTAGGATCTAAATAATGAAGTATTTCAAACATGAGTACCAATATACATGATACCTTGGTTCCTATTTTTGTAATATACCTTGTGGAATGATAGTCAAATTGCCACGCAAATCCTCAGTGCCAATATCCTTGATATCGATGCCATCGATCACAATGCTACCACGTGAAGCTTCCACAAAACGGAAGAATGACAATGCCAAAGTCGATTTTCCACTGCCAGTACGGCCAACTACACCAACTTTTTCTCTTGGATTGACATTGAAGGAAATTCCCTTAAGAACAGGATCAAGATCAGGTGCATAACGCACTTCCAAATCATTCACTTGTACTCGTCCTTCAGAAGGCCACTATGATTATTCAGGTGAGTTGGCTATCACATGATTCTTCATGCTAATACTTACCAATGAAGGTGGTCTCACATCTGTTACTGCAGGAGCTTCTTGATCCATTTCCATAAATTCAGCAACACGCTCAACAGAGTTAAAGTTCATTTCAACACTGGTATAGCGGCGGATACACCAGAACATCTATATTCACATGCATTCATTAGTATGTCTTGTATACCAATAACTCGATATGTTACTTACATTATTATGCAAAGCCAGCACAAAGGTCAAGCAGAAACCTGCAGCAGCAGCATCCAAGTAGTCCAAGTTGAGCAAGATAGCTGTACCAGTGCCAACAGAAACAACGGCACCAAGCAAGAAGAATTGTAAGCTGACCCAGCGATTAGCAGTCCAAACATAATAGTATGGGCGAGCATTAGCATCAACACGCTTGAGCATCTCTTGCATGAATTGTTGGGTTACACCAAAGGCACGAATGGTTGCGACACCGACAATAGTCTCTGAGAAATGACTGAACAATGGAGAGCGTGAAACAGAATCCATGCGCTTAAGTTCACGTGATGTGACAACAAACATGGCACCCACAGCAATATAAAGTGCAATGATCGTAAGCATTGGAAGAGTGAATACAGGAATAGCAAAGCCAACCAAAATGACGGTCGATGCCACAGTAAAGGCAGTGTGCACAAAGCTCATCATGTTATGGGGTACTTGAGAATCAATCGTTTCAAAGTCTCTTGAGAAACGGTTCAAGATGCGACCAATGGGTGTTGTATCAAAGAAACGCAAAGGTGCTCTGAATACACGGCGTAAAAGATCGTCATATAATTTGCGACTGGCACGCAAACCACCAACAAACACGGCAATAAATCGAAGTGTGGTAGCCAAAACACCGCTGAATGTAATCAATACATAGATGCCCAAGTAATACATGACGCTGTGACCTTTCAATGCCGATGCTTGCACAAAGTCATTATCCGAATGTTGAATCATAGGTGTATAATTGGGAAGCGATCTTTCAGCAGTATCATACATGACTGATGCAGCGCCAAACATATTGGTGTTTGCTTGATTTTCAGTACCAGTCCATTGCTTAATCCACCACGATTCTCCAATCTCCAAGGTACGGTTGCCGATAACGAGAAGAAGAACAAGCATCCAGAACCACCAACTGCCACCTGCCTTGAAGTATAGGCTATAAAGTCGCATCTTGATTTTACCAGTTGCACGATCTATAATTTAAATCAGTTAATATGTTTAATGCATGAAATAAAGTGATATATTCACGTTCTTCCTCAACGAGAACCTTGGGAGGATTCTTGATCGTTTCTGTTGTTGCTGCAACAGGTTGAGCATCCGTTTCTTCAACTTCATCTTCAGCTTCATTCTCGATAATATCGTTCTCATCCTCCTTGTCTTCATCAAGAATAGCAGCAAGAGCACCTGATTGACGAAGATCGGTAGGTACACCAGCAATATCTGTACGGCCAGCATCAACGTGAACAAGATAATCACTACCACCGAGACAAAGCTTGACGTGATGAGTGACCAAGATACGTGTACGACCTTTCATCAAGGAACCCATAAGGCAATTACGGTATAGATGCTTGGCAGTATGAGCTAAAAAGAAATATGAGTATTATATAAGATTGTATTTTTCAATTACTTACCATCAACTGCACTAAGGACATCATCCATCAAGATAATCTTGGCACGAGAGTATACAGCACGAGCAAGGGCAACACGTGCCTTTTGACCACCAGAGAGAGTGATACCCTTTTCACCAATTTCAGTCATATCACCATCCTCAAAGATTGAGAGATCCTTATCGAGAGCACAAGCAGCAAGCGTTGCTTGATATCGCTTTTCGACATAGGGAAGTCCAAAGAGAATGTTGTCACGGATTGATGCATTTTGTAACCAAGCTATACCATACATAGTTATAACTGGGAATATCTTTACTGCATGATTCTTTTCACATACCAGTTTGTGCGACGAAAGCCAAAGAATGCTCCAAGATCCATTCTTCTTCAGGAATATTTTCAAGAACGTGGAAGTCGGCAGATACAGTAGTGGCGATAGGAGCACGTGGACAATGCACCTTGCCTTTGGTCACCATAGCTTCACCCAAGAGACTCAGCAAGAGCAAACTCTTTCCAGAACCAGTTTTGCCACAGATCAAACTCAACTTGTCGTTGGGAAAGTGAAGATTGATATCTTTGAGAATGAATCCATCAGGACCAGCACAAGTGTCTTGCGATGAGGAAGAGGATTGAGTATCTTCGTTATTGTTGGATGATGTTGTCCACGCTACAGTTGCATTGTCGAATCCAATCTTTACGGTTTCGTTGGCGTTCATGGGTGCAGGTGATTCAATTTCCTCTTGACCAAGATACTTTTCAATGCGTCGAACACTGTTAAAAGAAGAATATAAGATATGCTTGATCATCAAAAGAATTGTAGTTGATCATACCTAGTCCAAGCTTGTAAACCATCAATAAAGATATCTGGCAAAGCAATCAAGGAAAATCGCAATTCATCAAAGACAATGATACTCTATGAAAAAGGTGTTAATATATATACATGGGTGTCTTTAGAAATGCTTAGATAGTTACCGTGAAAGCAACCGATGCTGTCAATTCATTTCCTTCAAGGATAGTGTAAGACCAGAAAGCAATTGCTGTGACGAGAATGGGAAGTCTTTGAAGGATAATGTCAGTGTATCGCACATATTGTATTTAAGCAATGCCATTTACCCCTGCCACACCATCTGGAACAAGGCTTCAGAAATATATGCTGTACGAAGGAAACCCAATTCAACGGCTCTTGATTGCATGATACGCTTTTCCCAATTAGATTCGGACGCAAAGAATTTGATTTGTCGGATTCCTTGAAGTACTTCATTCATGAGAGATACACGTTTATCTCGAGCATCCATAAGGCGATCTTGGGTCTTGGCGAATAGTTGGGCGTTGTAGTGATTCAATGGTAATGCAAGGACCATGACACCAAGGCCAGTAAAGCAAGAGACACCAAGAATTGTATACAAGAAATAGGTACCAACAACAAGCTCGGCAGGGCAAGAAATAGCGTTGAACCACCAAGTGCTGAATTCAGAAATGCGATCAGAGTCGGTGCTCATCAGGTTGACAATTTGACCAGTGGATGTCACATCTTCATCTTCCTCCTCCGATTTTGTATCTTCATCACTCGTCTTTTTGTTGTTTTCTTCCTTTTCTTGTCCACCAGTCGCGATGGCAGAATCCAATCGTCGTAGCGTTTTATGATAAATCTCAATGTTGAGCATAGCTTTCAAACGTACTTGAAGCGATGACGCTGCTATTTAAAGTGATGATATCTTAGTTAAAGTAGAAGAGGAATAAAATCTTGAGATATTTACCCCAGTACCATAATTGGCCAATGTTGATACCAAGAAGAACAAAGGAAATGCCTTGTTGAATGACAATCATGAAACCTTCTTCGATACCATTCTCACGGCGACGACCTTCACCCATGTCTTGAATAAGCTGCAACAATCGATTGGTATAGAAATGGGGTACATAATACACAATGGATGAAAGAAGAGCAAGCACAATCTGTAAGATGATGGCAACACGATTGGCATCCCATATGCGACGGAGTAATTTGTGACCACGTGATTCACCAAAGATGTAGAACAAATTGTAACCACGGTAAATGGGTGGTAACGTAGGTAGATCATTCTCATCCAACTTGCGAACCTTGTAAGCATACTTGACAAGTGGGCGAATCCAAGTAAAGAATAAGAAACCGAATACTGATGAAACATTGACTGAGCTAACAATGTGATCGTTCTCATCAAGGAAGGGAGCACCTCGTTTGATGGTTGATGTGATATACAATAGATCACAAGTAAACAGGAAACAAATCAATTTGGGCATTCCATTGAACCAGGTTGGGTTAGAACGCCACGTGTCATACAGGATCCAACCATAGTAACACCAAGCGATGAAATAAACAATACACAAGTGCACATTGATAACAAATCCCCAATCATTTGGTAATCGATAGCGTCGTGATGTCAATGCAAGAGCTAATGCATACACCCATGCAGCCAGTACAAATGCCGCTCCCAACACATCATAGAGTGCTTGTTGCGATCGGTTACTATCTGAAAGTGCTTGTACACATAGATATAAATTATAAACTGAAATTGCCGTAATGATCACTGTCTCGAAACAAAGACGCGGCACACGATCGGAATCAGCAAATGGCACCGAGGAATCTCGCTTGCGATCAAAGTGAAGAGGAGAAGGATCGGGTCCAGATTCGGTTTGTCGATTAGTCTTGTGATCGTACGCTCTTTGAATCGAAATGGTCAATGCACTGACACATGCTGTCGATATTACACCAACGGCCAGCCATAAACTGGCAGGTATTGAAGACATAGGCTGCTATGACTGGAAAGCGAAAGACGATGGTATATCAACCAACACCTGAATTATAAAAGGGAAATCGGACCCTTTTTGGATCCCGCCTACCGCAGCATCTACAAAAGATTAAAGTTGGCGTTTACCTTGCTCTGACATTTTGTACTACACATCAACTATTGCTGCGGTTACTGCTGTGCCACAACCAACCTGTCCAAATCTATGGATTCATTGGCATTGCCTTACGTACATTAATCATCAAATGATCATCATTTCTTTTTATATTTCGATGAATAAAGAAGCAAATGAACTAGTTTGATCTATAAGAATCATGATAACAAGATCATAGTAATCCATCATGAAGGATGAGGACTGTTCCAATGTTGAATGGTACAATAATGTTGTGATTACAATTGTATACAATATCAGCTGCAGTGGTCAGCGGATAAGCTCTGCTGCGATACAATGCAGTGTCCATGTTTGTTAAACATGCACACAACCACCTAGGCATCCAGATTCACCTATCTATTGGCAAGTTCATTATTGCCATTTGCAACTATCATTCCGCATTGGCGTGTAATTCAATGCTTCCGAACTCGGTCGTTTGATATATTATGAGTCATTTTCGCCATAGGCAACCCGACAGATGATAACTGAATTGCTAAGCAGTTTGAGATTTTTTTTGTTTATGTGTGTTATTGATTCCGTCGTCGATATAATGACAGTGACAGTGAGACTAGTAGTGTAAGTCAACAATCAGCAGAAACGCAAAGGAATATAGCCAATATTGACCAAAAAGGTCGAATAATGTGCAATGTGCTGTTTCTTGATGATCTTCGGATGAATACCTTATAAACATGGGTAGCAGTGTATGGTAACCAGCTCCTGGTTAATAAATAATACCAATCCATAGTCAAGTGCTTATGTCATAAGCGCATTAAATTAGATCCCATTGGGTAGAATGGTTGGCATATATTGTTCACATCATCGTGTCCTTTGTTAGCTGCTTCTGTGTTTGAATTGCATGTGATCATTTATGCACAAATGTAGAATCATCCAATTTTGGGAATGTCCATGATGTATGTAAGCTGACAATTATTGACTCTCTTTTTCACAATTCTTGTTTTTACATGAGTATCTCAGAAACCAAATTATTTCTTGCATTGTACATGACAAATTTCATGATGGCGAGATCCAAAAATGGCCGATATATCATCAAGAAGGTATATTATCTCTTGCATTACTAGCTTCTTGCAATAGCCAAATGCATCATTATATATTCCTTTAATCCCCTGAATCACTCAGTTGCAGCATCGTTTCTTAACAAATCTTTCCTGACAAGCTTACAGTGCTTGTCACGTGCAGTGGTCGATGTCAGTATGAGCAAACTTTTCCCACGCTATATTGAAATCGATATCGACTTATACTACTAAAGGTACATGAGCTGGAGTATTTCGTCAGTTGCAGTGATATGGTTGATACGGTGCATCTTCCTTTCAGTTATATGTTCATGCGCTTGATATCAATTCGTTAAAGATTCTATCCGCAAGTGAAGCGAATAACCAAAGGGAATGAATACAAGGATAGAATAATGTCATCATAGCGTAATCAAAACAAAATCGGATCGATGATCGACAAGTGTTATTTATGAGACGGTCGGATTTCTGTTGTTGTCAGCAATCTGTTCTTGGCTTTCCGTCCTGCCGATATCATGTGGGAAATTGCGTGCGGGGCTTTTCACAATTGGTCATGTTATCATCATTGGATTATTCGCATAATGCTGCATATGTATGAGATTAATGACTAGTGAATGATTGTATAATGGAGTCATGGGACATGTATAATGGTGCGACCATTCTTAGAGAATGAATGACATAATGTAGGTTTGAGATGGATCTCAAATGCCGATGCTTTATCTTGGTGTACCAACGATCGATTAACCCATATAATACTAATGCCGACAAACGTACTTTTCTCCACATAGTTTGCTTCTTGGTGAGAACCATGTACCAATCATAGCTTGATGATGATTATGTTTCATATCCAAGGAATTGAATAATCAGGCTCTTCATTGTTGCATGAGGAAAAGAATGATGCCATTTTACTGTTCGGTTCCAATTCAAAGTCTTCAGGGGTCTTCTCTACTGTAGCCATGTCATTTGGCGATCAGATGCTGGAGGATGATCTTACTACCTGAACCACGTGCGTTTAATCCCAGCTCCTTGCATCACTCATTTCTACGCTTTTATCCACCTATGTCAGCCGGAGAATGTTCTTCTGAAACGCATCAGGTACACTATTTTCCATGTAGTACACTGTATGCTGATCATTGAATTATATGCTCGCCAATATATATCACATCATCATCACTATCCAATAGTGCAACATGAAATGACAAGCATATACCCAATATACCACAAAGGGGGGGGGATATATGAATGTATGGGATCAAAAAAGAGCCGAGTGTAACATTTTATAATTAACCAGGTTTCAAGGGCGGAGGTGTGTTTCATGCAACGAGGAGAATGGGCCATAGCCGTAAAAGTTATAGTGTATATTATGGTTGCCACACACACACAATATGTGTGTTGCTGCATGCACGTCACGGCCCCAGTTTCTGTAGATGAATCATGACGGATATCACTTAATACCATGGCTGATAAGACAATCTCTTTCATCTCAAGATGTAATGATGATCTATGGTATTTGTTATCATACATGATAAGGCTTGATAATGCAAGGATCGAAAGAAAATGTGTAAAAGGAAAACAAGAACGCCTCACGATCCGGGTAACCAACATTTGGCCACGCACACAGTAATGTCTTTGCCTGGATCTGTCAGTTGTGATCGAAATTGTTCCTATTCATTCCGTTTGGAAAGTCAACAGACAAGGTTGAGCTGCATGTACACAGATGGCAAAGAACAGTGGTGAGTATGTAGTGCAGCAGCAAGGCTATTAGGAATCATGCCTATCCACACGATACAATCATATGGTGCCATTGAGAAATGCAAAGAAAAGCTAATTCATTGTTATGGGTTAGGTATTCATGCTGTTGTGTTGGATCCGATTGGATTAGCGTCTCTCTGCCAAGGACAATGTAGCAGATAATATGGCCGATGAGCTGGCTTTTTGTGTGCGTATGTATGTGCATTACAGTATTTGCAATAAACAAAGAAGCTCAGGGTGAGCCTAAACTTGATTGTCTCCAACGCCGGTACCAAGACAATGAATTTATTGAGAAACATTTTAGGATCAATGATAATAAACCTACCGATACTATCCTATTGTAGATTTGGATATCAGAAACATGCCATCGCTATGATAATGATGGTGGGAAGATGATTGTGGAGTGCGGGGTTGGTCACACTTTTCTGGTTTCTCATTTTACCATGCAGGCTGTATGCAGCTTTTCATCCTTTATATAATCTTGATGCGTTTATCTATATTTGGGTACTGCAGCAAGTTACGATTAGTAAGTGAGTAAAGTATATGACGAAGTTATCCATGCAAAAATATAACTTGTACGGAGGGGGTTATCCAAATTTTGCTGCGTTTCAAAGAAGCGGCGTGAATTAGAGTTCTTTGATTTCATCATCGATGGGGGGTAAAATTCCCGTGACACTCCCACCATATAGGATGTCATTTGGATAAAGAAAAAAAAAGCGCAATCATCTCCACGTTACCTATAAAATGAGCCTTTGTGTTTGCGTTTTCCCAAGTATATTGTCTTTTTCTTTTCCCTTTTATCACCCTCTCCCGTGTATACCCTGCTGTAAAAACAAAAGCGGGCGTGTGAGTGATTTTTTCCAATGTCACAACCAAACCATGATTCTATGACAGAGCGATCCTCGCTACTCAACCGTAGGCGGGAGAATAACCAGCAACACTATAATGCCCTGAATGATGTTTCACCAATATCGTCATTTCCATCAACACCATCCATTGGCGATATCCAGGCAAATAACAATTCTGCACCTGCTACTTTTATCACAGCATCCCATGGAGCACAGAATCAACATGGATCTAGTGACCATCACAAGTTCAAGCTATTCAATAAACGACACGGATCGTACGATGAAGACCGACAAGGCTTAATCAAGGAAAACACAGGTGTGCGTGTGTGGTACGAATCTTACTCGACTATTGGTGGGTACAGAAAAGAAAAAAAAGATGCAAGGATTACGCCATGCAATACTGACTTGTTTATATTTGTAGATTGGATTCACGACCACATCAAGGAAGGATTGCGATTACGTAGATTACGAGAAACACCTGGGTTACGTGGGCGATGGATGAAGGCCAAAGATGCATCACAAGCATGGATACTTGTGATTTTGACGGGTGCAACCGTTGCAGTTATAGCAGGGCTCATTGACGTTGTTCAAGAATGGATGTCTGATCTAAAAGGGGGTTATTGTACCACCAACTGGCGATACAATAGCAAATTCTGCTGCTGGGGCAAACAAGGTGACCATGCGGGGGAAAGGTCACATGGTTATGCATCTTATCATTTGTACTTATGGATTTCTTTTCATTGTAGAGTATGAACCTTGTCCCGCTTGGAGAACATGGTCAGAAGTATTTGGTGCATCTACCGAATCTGGAGTATACTATACTGGCATGTTTATGTACACGGCTGTAGGAGTAAGTGTATATGATTCAATAGCTACTTCAAATCAGCCATATTTAACCCTTTGGTGTTACCAGTTGTTTCTCGCCCTGATTGCTGCTCTCATGGTCAAATATTCAGCCGAAAAGGTCACTTTCCGCTCTCCTTCAACAAAGCCAAGTAATGGCGTGACCCCGTCTGGCACTCAATCCACTATTGCCAAGAATGAAGATATATCACCTCCCAAGTCCCAGACAAAGATTGCTTACTACAGTGCAGGTTCTGGTATTCCTGAAGTCAAAGTCATCCTTGCTGGTTTTGTTATCAAGGGCTTTCTTGGAATCAAGACCTTATTTGTCAAGAGTGTCGGCATGGTAATTTCGAACCACTTGGAACAACCCAGCATGTAACTCATCCTTATATGACACAACAGATCTTCTCTACTTCATCTGGCTTAAATTGTGGCAAGGAAGGTCCATTCGTGCATTTGGCATGCTCAGCAGGAAACATCTTTTGCCGCCTTTTCCCCAAGTTTAACAAGAACGAGAGTATGTACCTGATGTGACACATAAAAAGTGTCCTACCTTAATCAGTAAATTGACTAACGTCATTGTGCTTGATCAAATTATTGTTACAGGTAAGCGTCGTGAGATTCTCTCAGCAGCATCGGCCGCTGGAGTTGCAGTTGCTTTTGGTGCTCCTATCGGTGGCGTGCTTTTCAGTTTGGAAGAGGTCAGCTACTACTTCCCTATTAAGACAATGATTCGGAGTTATTGCGCTGCCATGGTTGCTGCCATGGTTCTCAAGGTAATAACCAATATTGTGCTTTTCCTGCATTCAGCTGCATACTGATACATCACATGTGCAGCTCATGGATCCCTTTGGTACGGGAAAGATTGTGCTTTTCCAAGTGCACTACGATAAGGAATATCACGTGTTTGAGCTTATCCCCTTTCTCCTCACTGGAGCATTTGCTGTAAGACAATCAATTTCAGTTATGCATGAAATGTTGCTCAAGCATGTGTACTTTGCGATAGGGATTTTTCGGTGCTGTGACAACTTATTACAACATCAAGTATCAGCACTTTCGTAAAAATACTATCATTGGAAAATATCCTGTTACTGAAGTTATTGCCATTTTGCTTGTCACTGCCATCACCTCCTACTGGAACCCCTTTGCTCGGTAAGTTGGCTGCTGCATGTTTATTCATTGTTTGGTATCTTAATACTTGACATTATATATATAGGTTAGGATTGAATGAATTTGCATACAACTTATTTTCGGAATGCTCACCTGAAGACGACAACGCTGGCTTATGCGCGTGAGTACATTAGCTATCGCAGAATGAAAAGGACCGGTACAATTGACACTATTACCATGATATTTTAGAGCCACTGTGGCCGAAATCCCTCGATTACTTTATCTCCTGCTTACCGCCTTGGTGATCAAGATGATCCTGACTATGGCGACTTTTGGTTGCCGTGTACCAGGTGGTATCTTCCTCCCAGCTTTGATTATTGGCGCTATTACTGGACGTGTCATTGGTCTTATTATGCAATATCTCACTCTTACGTATCCCGATACATGGCCATTTTCGGTATGTGAGGAAGATCTTGCCACACAGGGCAAGTGTATCATTCCTGGAGTATATGCAATGGTGGGTGCAGCTGCCGCTTTAGCTGGTGTCACACGAACAACAGGTATGAAATAATATACATTGTGAAGAATATTCAAATTGAGCTCACATGTTTAATAGTGTCACTTGTCATTATCATGTTTGAATTGACATTCTCGTTGGTTTATGCTGTACCCATCATGATTTCGGTCATGATGGCAAAATGGGTTGCTGACGCCATGTTTGTGGAAGGCATCTATGACTTGTTGATCGATATGCAGCTATATCCATATCTTGATGCACGCAAGGAATATGCTCATACACACACTGTGCAAGATTTGAGCGAGAAGGATCATCTTTCTATCGACCTTGATCAAATCAACACTGCAGGCAAACTTTACGAAAAGCTTGACGAGATGGATGTCTTGGGTTATCGTGAAGATGGTGGTATACCAATTCTCAGCAATGAAGGTCGCTATCTAGAAGGCTATATTGCAACAAGCGAGTTATCCCATGCACTCGATGCTTTACGAAAACATTTCGATGAGAGCCCGTATCCTATGGGTGAGCAGGAATTCCGAGATATCCCTTGCTACTTCCGTCGTGGTAGTCAAGGTGTGCTGCCAGATACAGCTGACGATGTTAGCAGTTCTATACTTTGCTTGATCTCATCAAAGAGTACGCACGGGGATAATGGTGATGAATTAGATACAGAGCAACGTCATTCTACACCACTCAATGACTTTTCTGTTTATGTGGATCAGGTAACTTTTGCTTATACATTGTTTATTGCATTCAATTTTACTAACAAATTGCTTAATAATAGGCGCCGCTTACTTTGAGCCCAAATGCTTCCATGGAGCTTCTAATGGAAATGTTTACCAAACTTGGAGCTCGTTATGTGTGTCTCGTTGGAAACAATGGACAATATCTTGGTATCGTTCACAAGAGGACGCTTATTGCATATCTCAAGGAGCTGGAAGAAGAATGATGATTGCATAACAACATCAATCTGTTTATATTATCTTTTCTTGTAAATCCCATTATTAGACACATTTGACGACATCGTCCTTGAACTCTCTATATATAAACTTCCCCGTTTTTTGTACCTTGAACCATATGTATAAAAAAGCCTTCGTAATAGGTCAATCCATATTTCCACAAAGACCATCTGATCCTATATGAATATTCACTTGTCCATGTATCAAGTCTTACAATGAGCAGTATGACGATGGATGAACGATGAAAATTCTCGATCATGCTTGCGTGTTTATTTATACGATGACAATGAACTCTTGCAATGATAATGCATAAAAAGATAAGCTCTATCCCTATGGGTCTTTTGCTTCATGCAATCTACAATCATGTGCATAAATGAGTAACAGGCATTCCAGGCATCTGAGTTTAGTCAACAAAAGGACCTTGTTCTCCCGCCCAAAATGCAAGTCGCTCTTTAACGTGTGTTCTCATAGTCGCAATGTACGACTTTATGGAATATTGCCTTCGATGTTATTATCGTTCAACGGGATGGCGAGAAGAAAACCAATATTCAAACTTATGCTCATGGTCGAGAACGCTGCTTGATTTTTACACACCTCGGGGTCTTTCGTTGTACCTTTCCAAACTGCCAACACCCCAATTCAAACCATCGTATACCATGAATGCTCTTCCTTCACTCAATGGCAGTATTGGCTACTTGTACACTTCACAACCACTCGACATTGGCACGAGCGCTACAGTCGATTTTCAAGATTTGGTGGATCGCTTTCGCATAGTGGAGCCAACAGATACCAACAAAGGTAAGCAACTCATTATTTCATTATGTTATACATTACAATTATTGACCCAGTACTCTATGCTATGATAGATGCTATCAATCATTATCTACTCTATGGTCGTATGTCATTTCCTGGATCACGTCTTGAAGCCATGTATGTTCGAAGGTTGTCACCCCATCTACAATGCTTAATTACAGCTGTAAATCAACCAAGGCTCCCAGGGCAACCACAGGTAAAAACATGGGGATCTGGATGATAAAACAGGGTCAACGTTACTTATATGATACGGATTTATAGATGGCAATGCAGTTGCAATATGATGTTGGCAAATGGTGTTCAGAATGCTCATATACCACTGATGACGGACTTCTTGGTGTGCGTGCCTTATACAACTTTGGTCAACAGGAAACAGCATTGGATGGGAATATCAACAACGTAGCAGCTGGTATCCAGGGGCAATGGGCGTTAGGAACCGAGTTATATTACGGCACATTAGATAAGAGTGGTGGATGTACGTATCGATAATGCATTATTTCCAACGACTGCTGAGCTGACAACACATGCCTCTAGTATCGATCGGTTTACGTTATCACACACTACCATCAGCTGGCACACCACCCATCTGCTTCACTTATACATTAAATCCTTTGGTGGGACACATGTCAACGGCATATGTGGCACAAGTGTCGAAAGAATTAGCCATGTGTTCTCGATACGACTTTAGCATCTATTCATACGAAAGTGATCTCGCACTTGGATTCGAATACCGTACCAAAAACGACACAGAGCCCGGTAAAGATAAGACACAAAAGTTGGAAGGTTTAATCAAAGCAAGGATCGGTTTTACAGAGGTACGTATGTGATTGGCAAGAAATGATATTGTTGTTTAACTTTGGCATCATACTCTTATTAGGGATTGGCATTAATGTGGGAAGGACGATTGAAGAATACTTTGTTCAGCATTGGTTTAACGGCAGATCTATCAGGTCGATCAAGTCCTATTCGTACAATTGGCTTAGAAATGCAGTACTTTTCTTAAATCAGTACTTGTAGTATATGCATCAGTCACTACTGCTCCTATCACCCTTCATCCTACTACATTTCCTAGCGTCATTATTTTCACCCATAGAACTATGTTGTAAATCAGATTGTAGACTATACTATATTCGAAATACCATTTGACTTTTAATTGTTGACCTTATAAGCGTGATGATGAGATGAAATAATTATGAAAGATGGCGATACTCCTCATAGTCAAATCAAACATGTGAATGGGTGTTTATTGAAGGATAGAGTTCGATTAATTCATATGCCATGTCAAGCAATAGACTATTTTGACACACAGAGTTACGGTATTGCAAGTTGAAAAAATATATTCTTCAAATGTAGAAACCACCAACCTGGGTTGGTTGCATACGTTTGTACGACTTTCCATTAGAGATAAAGCGCATCAAAGTGACACAAACACAGCCATTGATGGTGGCTTATTCAAGTTTCGAAAAACAGGGCCTTATCCCACTCGTCGTTCGCCCACCACTTGTCTCTGTGCAGCAATCCGCAGTTATATTCGATTCCCTTTTTCTTTTCCTCTGTATTACTCAAAATGTCTAACGCACAAGGAGATTCCACCGACCACAACATTGAAATGTGGAAGATGAAGAAGCTCATCAAGAGCTTGGAAGCTGCTCGAGGGTGAGTTGACAATCACTGTTATTATTCTAGTTGACAAGCGATGTTGACACACACATGTTTTATTATAGCAACGGCACTTCTATGATTTCTCTGATTATCCGTAAGTAAAAGGAATAGTTGACAGGGATAGCAGGATCTAACTGTGATACAATAATAGCCCCTAAAGATCAAATCTCTCGAGTTGGCAAAATGCTTGCTGATGAATACGGCACTGCTTCTAACATTAAATCTCGTGTGAATCGTCTTTCGGTCTTGTCAGCTATTACATCTACTCAACAAAGATTGAAGTTGTACAACAAAGGTATGTTGATATCAAGAGAGTCAAATGAAATAGTGTGATT
This sequence comes from Lichtheimia hyalospora FSU 10163, assembly GCA_025094155.1. Classification (NCBI taxonomy): domain Eukaryota; kingdom Fungi; phylum Mucoromycota; class Mucoromycetes; order Mucorales; family Lichtheimiaceae; genus Lichtheimia; species Lichtheimia hyalospora. The sequence continues at coordinate 268,283 of PTRB01000010.1, forward strand.
AATATCATATTGTCCAGTGCCACCCAATGGTCTTGTTGTATACTGTGGCACCATTGTCACAGATGAAGGAAAGGAAAAGAAGGTCAACATCGATTTCGAACCACACAAGCCTATCAACACATCATTGTATCTTTGTGATAACAAGTTCCACACTGAAGCACTTTCCGAACTCTTGGAAGATGATGCCAAGTTTGGTTTCATTGTCATGGATGGTAACGGCACACTATTCGGTACTCTTTCTGGTAACACTCGTGATGTCATTCACAAGATGCAAGTCGATTTGCCCAAGAAGCACGGTCGTGGTGGTCAATCCGCTTTGCGTTTTGCTCGTTTGCGTGAGGAAAAGCGTCACAACTATGTTCGCAAGATTGCTGAATTGGCTGTCAGTTTCTTCATCACCAATGATAAGGTCAACGTAGCTGGTCTTGTGTTGGCCGGTTCTGCCGACTTCAAGAATGAACTCTCACAATCCGATATGTTTGATCAACGCCTTCAAGCCAAGATCGTCAAGGTGGTTGATGTATCATATGGTGGTGAAAATGGTTTCAACCAAGCCATTGAATTGTCTGCTGAATCCCTTTCCAACGTCAAGTTTATCCAAGAAAAGAAGTTGATCCAAAACTACTTTGATGAAATCTCTCAAGATAGTGGCAAGTACTGCTTTGGTGTCGATGATACTCTCAAGGCTCTTGAACTTGGTGCTGTTGAATATTTGATTGTTTTTGAAGGTCTTGATCTCAACCGCTATGTGCTTCGTAATGCTGCTGGTAGCGAAATCGTCTATCACCCTACCAAACAAGAAGAGAAGGATCGTGCATTCATGAAGGATACTTGTGAGGAAGCAGCTCCCAACCAGGAAATGGATGTCGTAGAAGTCAAGCCCCTCTTGGAATGGTTCGCTGAATCCTACAAGGACTTTGGTACCAGCCTTGAATTTGTTACCAACCGCTCTCAGGAAGGTGCTCAGTTCGTCAAGGGCTTTGGTGGTATTGGTGGTATTCTCAGGTAAGGAGAAACAAGTGAATTATATAGAGGATGAATGGATAACTAATGATGTCTACTTTAATTCTAGATACCGTGTCAACTTTGAGCAGCTCAACTATGACTCTGATGAATTCCTTTCCGACGACGAGTATATCTAAACGATCCTCACATGCACCACATACACGCATATCATACTACACCATAAAACACAACATTCGACAAATTATACGCATCATTAGCCTGTTAGATGTACATGATTTCCGCAAAAAACTATTAAAACGAACTAGTAAAAGTACTTGAGATGTGGTTCTCTATGTTTGTTTTGTCGCCGTAAAATGATTCCTGTCAATGCTGACATTATCGCGCAGAGCACACCACAAGAGAGATTGAATGTGTTACCAAATACTAAAGTGGATGTGAGCATATAATGGTGATAATATGGAAGAGAGTAATGTCATTCATTACCATGGTTTGGATCACCGGGTATCGTGTATAAATACGATGCACCTACACTACCAAGATTTCCCATCATGTTGACAATGGCTACTCCCACAGCTCGCACAGTAAGGTCATGATAATTGATAGCGCTCCAGCTGACACCAATGGGAGCTATGACAATGAATAAATAAAATGTAAACCATTGGGTTTGTGGATGATGCAAGGAATTTCTTGATACCAACCTTCCATACCAACGCCTGCAGCAATGACAAATGTTCCTGCATAAGAGACTGATGAAAAAGTTAGCTCATGATTGTATAAATGTATGCTACTAATAACGTACACCAACGACCCTGTTGTAACAACAAAATCAAGTATCCAATCCCCACTATGCTCGATCCCATCGATACAACTAGAGTGCGCTGGTTCTTTAGTCGATCGACAATAACACCACAAATGAGAATAGCGACAGCAGCAACAACGCAAGGCGGTGTAGTGAGCAGCTGTGCTTGTAATACTGGGAAACCAAATCCTGCATTTCATCATAATAAATCAATCATCTTGTCTCAAAACAGCATATAAATGACATTTCCATACCATCAATGAGCACAGGTCCAAATACGTTGAGACTTGTAAGATTGATCGAAGTCAACATGAACACAGCAGAGAATAGCCATGTCTTGTAATCAACGAGTGCTGTGCGTATTGTCATCCACGTGATGGGATCCTTGCTATTCTCTTCCATGACTTCCAGCATGCGTGTTCTTTGAATGGCTTTTTGCTCATCTGTGAGCCAGCGAACATCATCGACATTATCAAAGATAAGATAAAAGCCCAAAAGTGCCAATAATACAGTGGGTGCACCTTCCAAGATAAACAAGTACTGCCATCCATGCAAGCCTAATACACCTTCCATGCTGGTGGATACATAGGCAAGTGGACCTGAAACGATACCAGCAATAGCAGCCATGCACAGCAAAATGGCTACGCGAAATCCAAGCTCTTGGGGTTTGTAGATACGTGACATTTGATAAAGGATCCCTGGTGCAAAACCGCTCTCAGCCGCGCTACAAGCAATGAGATAGGGTGTGAGTATAATGGCATTCTATAGAGGATCCCTACTCAATTTACCCTAAAAGCAGGCGAGAAATTAAGAGACTTGCAAAATTGTTGGCCAAAGCCATTGATAATGTTACTAGACCCCAAGTCAGCATGATAATTGACAACCACCAACGTGCGCCAAGTCGTTTGATCACAATGTTGGATGGGACTTGAAATAAGATCTAATGATATAACTATATGTGAGCACATGTTTATCACACCTTATGCACTAGGATTACTACAATCATTTCACTAATGCACGTACAAACGTAATAAAGAAGGCCGAAATGGCTGTGCTTAATTGGGGACCTGTCATCTATTAACGTTCATGCATGATATTTGAGTACCGAATGAATGACATCCGTTCCACTTGCTTTCTTCATCATACCCCAAGGTCCTTTTGTAATCCTGCGATCCTATCATTGTTTCATTTAGTTATTGCTTGGCGTGCATATGGCGTCAAGAGAAAGAATGGGAATACATACGTTGCATTGCCAATGTTGGATCTATCTAAAAAGTCGACAAAATAAAAGGCACAAAAGAGCGGAATGATACGCATGTCGAGTTTTCGCAACAGTTGTTTTTCTTCTTCAGGTGTATAGGTTTTAGTGATGGTATCTTCAGCATGCACTGTGCTTTCATCGCTTCCATAGTATGGGTGGAGATCCTTTTCATTATCATTTAATTCCACTTTTTGAAGCGAAGCATCGTCATTCCCTTCAAGTGTTTTCGTGGATGAGATGCTGCTTTCTTGTGCATTGAGCGTTGTATGTCCAGAATTATTGCGTTGGTGTGTATAATGATCACTACCAGGTAATGGTAATGCAGTAGTAAGGTGATGATCAGAAGAAGAATTCATTTTCCTCGCATGTAACCTTTTACAGTCGCTCAATTTATATAGAGCTGGAAAAACTAGGGGTATGGATGGGTGGGTGAGAAGGATATACGGAGATACGAGAAGGGAGTGCAGTGAACAATGATGCAGTAAGGACTGGGCCTGTCATTATGAAAAAAAGACTCATTACTGTTTGGTGAACCTTTGTCTCCTGAACAATGATAATTTTATCGTTGGTGGTATGCAGCATTCAAGAGATGCCATGCGCATAAGTAAGGGTTAGTTTACTTTTGACACACACACAGTGGGTGTCTCCTTTTTTTGCCTAATTTGACGCGGTTGATCGTTCGGCCCGCTCTATCATGCTGGAATCTATATCAACTTTTTTGTTTATCAAATTGCATTAGGATCTGGAAGAATGAAAACCATCAGATCTGAGTTGCTACTATGGTTGGATTTTTTACCGCTTTGGTCAAGAGCACAATGTAACACACAGACACACACATACTCTACAGTCAATACCAATAATGTGAGCACTTCTCCGTGTTTTCACAAGCATCCAGAGAAAAAGGAGTCAATGGACTGTGCTCAAATGAATGAACTTTGCGGATAAACTCATCCGACAACACTTGAACAAGGGACATGGGGGTTCAGTAACAACATGATACTTCCTTACGCGCTCACCTTTCTTTTTCGCTACTGCTGGTGACCGTTGCTTTGGAGAGTGGGAGGCTTGGGGAAGGTCGCCGACTGAAAAAAATTTTCGCGATCAAACATAAAAGAGCGCGCTTGGCCAAGTGTTGATCTTTATCCTGTTCTTTTCTCTTGTCAGTAGAGCTTAGAGCATTACCAGCCATAGATGCTTATAATAGTATAAGGTTAGTATTTAATTCATACGTAATGTGTGGGTTACGCGACACGATGGCAGTTCTGATGATTACAAGTATGATACTCCTGAATTGGGATTATGTTGACAAGGACTTGTATTTGGAATTCCTCGTATCTGAGCCATCATCATTGCGTATCTCGCGTGTTTTGGGGAATACTGTTGTGACATGTTTGACTCATCAACCCTACGTTTACAGAAAAAGCCATGCAATAAACATGCACAAGCCACGTGTTTACCCTTGACCAAGGGGAGAAAATTTTCAAAGAGGTATGTATCCAATGAATTTCCACCATTGCCCTTTGCCACTATATTACAAGATGATCACAACCCACCTTACTGAAGTATCCCTTGAGGAAAGCTTTTTACATGCATCACCATCTGATATGCTTTACACATCCCCATTCTGTTTGACATTGATTTTTGATGGATCAGTCCACTAATCTCTTCATGGAACATTGGTGTAGGTTTGCTTTTTTGGGCTTTCTCTTTAAAATTCTCTTGGACAATGGGTCAAGTCGCGTGGTTTATATTTCTTAAGGCAAGTATTCATTGTATTTTTTTGAAGCGTGAATGATCCATTGCATTGCTTTCATGATGAGACAAATGGTATAAAATTCGTCAGTTCTGCTACTGAAGTTCCTTGCTGATAACGTACCATCGCTTTTACTGATTGAGCACTGTATGAGAATCATTCTCGTTTCTTGATTTCAATATACATCAGGAAACTCTTTTCTAACATGTCTTTTGACATTTTTAGGTTCTGCACTTTGTGTATTGCTGGTGGCTTTTAATGAGCATTTGGGAGTCAAGGTAAGTTTAGTATATTCAATGATGCAATGGTAGCATCTTTTTATTTTATCAAATAAAACTATTGTTTAAAACCACATAAGATTACTTGTTGTATGCAAAAGTACATACATAGTTTATTTTTGATGATTGGGGGAGTGGTGTAATAAGTGGATTGTATGATGTAAAGCAATTGTAGTCTAAACAGTGATGCGAAATGGGATGATTTTGAGTTGATTGTGGTATATTGTACAAGATTAGGAAAGTGTGATATCGTTGACAGCATCAATGACAGAATTTGATGGAGGGTTAATATCTTCGAGTGACGATAATTTGTGAGTAAAGTAGTCGGCATCCTTCGCTAGTCTATGTTTGTAGTCTTAGTGCTCCATTCAATTTGAATCCATAGTAAATAACATACCTATCTTTGCCAGCATCGGTGTGTATTGAAAGTTGACCAACTTGACGGGTCAATTGTGTGGTGAAAGAGGTAAAGACATCTGACATGATTTGCTACAATACCAGATTAGATACTTTTGTGTCTCATTCTTTACCCAAAACATACCTGCAGATCATGATGGGGCAAATATTTGTTAAGCACCTTGTGTAATGTCATTGTTTCCTTGACCAACGTCTCCATGTAACCATTGGGGGATTTTTCGGTATCAGGTAGCTCGTCCCATTTGATGACCTGCATCGCTTTGACATGGACAGCAAACCTTTCATTCATGATGGCGACAAGTTTGGCATGGATTTCCTTTTGATGTTCTTGGTAATCTTGGAGAATACGATCAAATTCGGAGAGCAACACCTTGTGTTTGGTAGGCATATGACGTCCCACGCACTCTTTGACAGAAGGTATCAAGCCAATCATGATACCAATGGATTGGGATGCCAAGGCTATCATAAGGTGTACATGTTAGTGTGAAGGATTTCAAGTAGTAGTATTGATATAGCTTACCTAGATGCTTTGCAGAAATGTTCTTCAGACCAGCCGATCGCATTGCACCAGCACCCAAAATGACTTGACATACCCGAGAATTGAACAGCTATGGTAAACATGTCAGCATAATTATTTCATATTCCATCTATATCCAAACTTGCCTTTAGTAATTCAATCAACTTTTGCATAATATCGGTTGTCATTCCTTCAAGGTTCAATATACACCGCATGTAATCTTCAAACATCTTGATGAGAAGCAAACTGCAACCGACTGTAAAGTAACTGGCATCATGGATGATAAGGAAACGAGTGCTGCGCTGATTGTCTTTTGGATGTGCTTGGCGATTGTCTCCTTCAGCAAAGGACGATATGCTTCCATCACATATCCGATCCACAATGCCTTGAAAGTCAGAAGCAACTTCTTGTGCAATCCACTGCTCGTTTTCGATGAGTTGTGCCTCTTGTTTAATGCGCTCCATATGAAAGTGATCAATGAACGCTTTTTGCTATAGAATCATCAATATCAGTTGAAAAGCTTATACAATCAATGCAAGTGTTCATTTACCTGAGATAACACCGTGCCACGTAAACCAAAACAGGTACGACCACAATAACCTTCACACTGCTGAATAAAAGTGCGCAACATGTTGGCCAATCGATAGAAATCGGTAGGGTTCAATTGTGCATTTTGCTCGCTTCTGAAACCGATAAGTTTAGCACAGCGTACATGTGCTAGATCTGCTGCTGCAAACACGATATCACTGGATTCTTTCTTAAGCTCGTTACGCTGAATATCATCCTCAGCGGTGCATTGATCAATGAGTTGACATAGCGTTTGGTGATAAATAGCCGCTCGCTCTATCGCCTTGACCAATCCAATCAACACATCCGTAAGCATCCGAGAGAAGGAGTCAAATGTCATTGTACGTAGTTGCTTTGCAATTCCGCTTTGTCTGTTACAAGATGATATGGGTTAGTCCTTTATCATCATCCCATTCGCTATTCCATTTACTTACGTTCCATCATCATTGGGTGAAGAAGGTGGATACTTTTTCCGCACAATCTCTTTGATTTCTGATAATAATCTTTCACGATATCCTTGTAATGTGGATCCCAGCATATCGGTACGTAAAAGAGCATTGCTACTTGATTTGAGTCGATTTTGCAGCTCATGATCCCGTTGTACTACACCAGCATTGATCTTTGCTCCAGGCCAAGTCTTCTTTTCTTCGTCATAGTCGATTGATTCGATTTGATAGCTGAGATCAGATAATAAGATACTGAGAAAGTCATGTTGCATCATGACACCCACAGCCTTTTCCATTTCATCCAATTGACTCGCAAAGTCACCAAGTGCACGCACTTTTCTTAGATCGATTCCATCTTGCTGGTCAAGTAATCCACGTGTCTCGTCAATCAGATCCAATGCACCGAAATAATCCCCTTGACCCAGTAATACTTGAATCTTGGGTTGTGCCGCATGTACTTCTTTGACCAATTCAACTGCATGATTCAGCTTGTTCAAGTTCCTTTCCCTCACTTGTAATCTCACTACATCCAATCCATTATTGCATGTTGTTGTTTGGATCTCTTTCATCATATTTCGAATCGCATGAATTTGTGATACGCAGTCGAGTGTCTCCTGATGTAATGCTTGTAAATTGGATAATGCTTCAAAGAAAGATGATGATCGGTTCTCAATTTCTCGTATCAAATGCACTTCCACTGTATCCAAGTAATACGAAAGCTTTTCTTGAAGGATGCTGTTGGTGGATATAGGTGGATTAGGACCACTGTTGCCAGTAATATCTGCACCTTCACACACTTGATCAAATGTCCTTGGATCTTCAAGATGAAATTCTGGATCGAAAAAGATGGGTGGTACATTTTCCAACATGGGTAATTCTCGAGGTACAGGTGATGGTGTTTCAGGTGCCGGATCAACAAGTGCTAAGCTATCACTGGATAAGACTTGACCATAAGGATTACGTGTACTTGGACGTTGATGCACTGATAATTCTTCATTGGTTGTTGTATCATTGAGTGATGGATATTCTTCTTCTTCAGATTGCTTATTGGATTGATATCGTTCAAATACAGGACGAATATGCTCGAGATAAGCATCGAAATCGGATGGTTTTACTTTAGGAATGGATGCTCGTGGTACTGGAGGTACATCTGCTTTACTCGGCTTCGACGTCGATTGAACTCGTTTCACAGGATCGTTTAAAACACCTGAATCACGTGAATGAATAATGTCAATCACTATTACACACACACACACACACACACACGCACACACACACACACACACACACACCTATTTCACTTACCCGAGATAGCATTGAAACCAATATCACGCGTTGTCCATGGCAATGATGTTTCACTCATAGTACTGAAATTCGAGTATCCAGAAGGACGACGCGAGTGTGCACCGTGAACAAGTCTGTTAAGGGGACGACCAAACGATGAAGCTGATCGGATCGATGGTGGTCGACTATTACCCTCTTCACGTGGAAATGACCTTTCGCGTACCATGGCATGAACATGAGTTGGGCGTGGTGAAATAAGACCTGTGGATGAAGCAGGGGTAGCACTAGAAGAAGGGCTTGAAAGCTTGCCAGGACTGAGATGACGTCGCGGTGTTGAAGAAGGTGGTGTCCATGAAGACGAATAGTGATGCTTAGTCGATCCATTAATGTCATCGCCTTGATGTGGCGAACCCGCGCGGGATCGCGGTTGCATTGTAAGAAATAGTTCAAAAAGAAAGTGAAAGGCTCAAGAGAAAGCAGCGGGGTCAACCGTTACTATCCAATTAGGCAGGCACAGCACTGCATCTCCGCATGAGCTCATACTGTGTGTATGCATAACATCTTTGTATTCGTAGTCAACATTGTCTCCTTGTTCATAATGGCATGATAAATGGAAAAGATTAGTAGGGAAACATGATACCTTTACGATAGTAACATTCTCATTGGAGTTCTTTATCCCTTGACCATGAGATAATGCATGTGCTATTATTGTTTATTAGCCATGACAGCATAAAGAAGTGATTCCATTGATCCTTGTTGTAGTAACATAAAATGTTTGCTTCACTAGAAAGATGAAGGCTATTGTATGCTTAAAGGAATCACCATGGCAACGATTGCCAATGTCAACAATGTTGATTGTATTGTATCATATATTTTAATGGGATAAATCATACATAAAGTAGCATTTCAATAATTTGTAAACAATCATCACGTATATGGCGATTAGAACAAAGGCAGGATGTCATTGTTTTAAAGTAGCATGAATCCTAAATAATTTCGTTTCTTTGACCTAGCCAATGGTGCCATCCGTGTGACTTTGACAATTGAGGAAGCGGGGACCGAGAAGAGAAAAAAAAAGCCGCATTTACTTGAGCATTTTTTTCCTTCTTCTTGGACACCACAGCCCGATCGATCCACCTCCAATCGACTCTTGAGATCCATGTCGCTTTACAACTTTAAAAAGATCGAGCCGGTCCCTACGGCCAGCGATTTCATTGACATTATCTTGTCAAAGACACAACGCAAGACGCCGACGGTGATCCACAAAAACTACAAGATCAGCCGTATTAGACAGTTTTATATGCGCAAGGTCAAGTTCACTCAAGACAACTTTGAAGAAAAGTTCAAGAATATTTTGGATGAATTCCCCAAGCTTGATGTAAGTAACCAAGGATATGTGTGTATGTATGGGAATGGGCATATTTAACTGACAGGTACATAATAGGATGTTCATCCCTTTTACGCTGATCTTATGAATGTGCTTTACGATAAGGATCATTACAAGCTTGCTTTGGGTCAGGTTAATACGGCACGTCATTTGATTGATCAAGTTGCCAAGGATTATGTGCGTTTGCTCAAGTTTGGTGATTCATTGTATCGTTGTAAGCAATTGAAGCGTGCAGCTCTCGGCAGGTGAGATTTTTCTCTTTTTCTACAAGTATGTTATTAACAGAGCGATATATCAATAGAATGGCTACTATTATGAAGCGTCAAAAGGATAGTTTGGCCTATTTGGAACAAGTGCGTCAGCATTTGTCTCGTCTTCCATCGATTGATCCCAACACACGCACTCTTCTTATCTGTGGTTACCCTAATGTTGGCAAGTCAAGCTTTATCAACAAGATCACCCGAGCTGATGTCGAAGTTCAACCTTATGCTTTCACTACCAAGTCTCTCTTTGTGGGTCATATGGATTACAAGTACATGAGATGGCAAGTCATTGATACTCCTGGTATCTTGGATCATCCACTTGAAGAACGTAACACCATTGAAATGCAATCCATCACTGCCATGGCCCATTTGAGATCTTGTATCATGTACTTTATGGACTTGTCGGAACAATGTGGTTATAGTATCGAGGATCAAGTCAAGCTCTTCCACAATATTAAGCCCTTGTTCGCCAACAAGCCTATTGTTCTCGTTATCAACAAGATTGATCAAGTCAAGCCAGAGGATCTTCCAGCTGAACAACGTGCTTTGATTGAAGAAATCATCAATGGTGAAAATGCTTCCGTTATGACCATGTCTTGTTATTCCGAAGAAGGTGTCATGAATGTTCGCAATTCGGCTTGTGATCGTCTTTTGCAAGCTCGTGTCGAAATGAAGATGTCTGGCTCCAAGATTAACGATGTCATCAATAAGATCCATCTTGCCATGCCCACAGCCAGAGATACTGTCGTAAGTACATGCTTGATAGATTGGAAAAAGCAAGGTATTGATTCATTCATTATCTATTTATAGGCTCGTTTGCCAAATATTCCTGATGGTGCTCTCAACCGCGTCAAATACGATCCCAATGATCCTAATCGACCCAAGCTTGCTAAGGATATTGAAGCTGAAAATGGTGGTGCCGGTGTTTATAATGTCAATCTTAAAGGTAACACAAGACCTATGGAGATGGGGTTGAAATATGTATACTGACATATTATTGTAGATAAATACTTGCTCGCTGATGACGAATGGAAACAAGATGTCATTCCTGAATTCTGGGAAGGTCACAACGTTGCCGACTTTATTGATCCTGATATTGAAGAGAAGTTGGATGCTTTGGAGAGAGAGGAAGAACGTTTGGAACAAGAAGGTTTCTACGATGTCAATGAACCTATGGTATGTCATGGGAAACTGGGTGTATATTCTTATGCATTAGATGACTCATTGTATACTTTATAGTTGGATTCCGATGAGGAAGATCTCAAGAACACAGCTGATGCTATTCGTGAACGCAAGAAGTTGATTATCCAAGCACACCGACTCGAGCACAACCGCAACAGAGCCATTCTACCCAAGAAATCTGCTCTCAAGAATGCCAACTTGAAGGCTATGAGTGATAAATTGAGCAAACATGGTCTTGATCCTAATGCTGCTGTTCAAAGTACACGTGCTCTTGGCAAGAAACGAAGTCGTTCTGAGACTGAAGCTGATGAAGCTGTCAAGGAAGCTGATGCTGATATCAGAGATGAGGTGATGGCTCGTGAAATGAGCAACCTTGGTTTCCGTAACGTTAAGGTAAGAGTGGGGATAATGAATCAATGGATGGAAGCAGCATTGTTAACACCTTGTTTTACTCTATTTAGCAAAAACGTGAAGCCGACAAGCAAAAGAAGCTTGTTCAAACACAATCCAACAAGTTTGGCAAACGTGGCGAATCCGACCGAGCTATCACAACAAAGATGCCAAAGCATTTGTTCAGTGGCAAGACCTCCATGGGTTCTCGGGACCGTCGATAAACAACCAAAAAGATCATTCACACTTAAAGATCATCCATATTATACACATATTATCTTCATCTCCATTGTTTCTTTTTCTTTTCCCTTTTTTATGTCACTCTGCATATATCAACAACTTAAACAACAAAAGCGAATGTATTTGTATTCTAGAATTACAAAATGATGCACATGTGGGGTTTGTGGAGGGAAAGTGATGAAAGAATAAGGGGAATTATTTTATCCAAACTTGGCTCGTAATTTATCATAACTCTTCTTGTCTTGTGGTAATACACTCGGTGATACCTTAGTGAATGCTGTATCAAAGTGTTCCATTTCAACAAAGATGGCGTCTGCAGAAGATTTGGTATCCAAAAGGCCATTGGGTTTGAAAAATCGGCTTCGTAATGATGCAACGGCACTTTCTCGAATCAAGGAAGCCAAATCAGCACCACTGTGAATATATATATAAGTATCATGATCCATTAAAGCATAATCAAGTTGTTGTTACCTATATCCCTCACACCGAGAATCTTCTGCGATCTGCTTAAGCGAAACGGATGCACCAAGAGGTGTCTTCTTTGTCAATTTGCTGAGAATGTCGAAACGTTCGCCTGGTGTTGGTAATTCAACGTAAAGCAATTTGTCCAGGCGACCTGGTCGAAGCATAGCAGGATCGATCATATCTAAATTATAATATAGTTAGTTTAATGAATAAAACAGGATTACATTAACTCCTTACCTGGTCGGTTTGTAGCAGCAATAACATAAACTTGGCTACGGTTCTCTACGCCATCCAATTCTGTTAAAAGGGTATTGACCACTCGAGCTGACGAATCAGTCTATTTTAAATCAATCAATATCTAGTTTTCACTGGAGTATAAATTCATTACCTGCTGATCATCACGTCGTGAACAAAGAGCATCCAGTTCGTCAAAAAAGATAACGCATGGTGCTGATGCTCTTGCTCTCGCGAATACTTGTCTCACACCACGTTCACTTTCACCAACGTACTAAATAGATATAATCTTATCAGCACACCTTGCAAGAAAATATCACTTCTAATTGACCAACCTTATTTAATAATTCAGGACCCTTGACCGAGATGAAATTGGTATTGCTTTCATTTGCAACAGCCTTTGCCAGTAAAGTTTTACCACAACCTGGAGGGCCCCATAACAATACACCTGCGGGTGATGTGATACCGACACGTTCGAAGAATTCTGGATGGTTGATAGGTTCGACAACAGCCATACGCAATTCATCACGTACAAATTGCAAAGCACCAATATCATCCCAACTGACATCTGGCACTGTAGCAAAGCCTTCACGCTTGGATGATGGCTGTATCTTGAGAAGGGCGTGACGGAAATCTTGTTCAGTAATAGCAAGTGATTCGAGTTGTGCTGGTGAAAGTGGTTCCTTGTGATTTTGAATAAAATCGGCAATTGATCGTAATTGTTCAAGAGGTGATTGTGATTCGAATTCTTCCACGCTAGTAGTGATAAGAGGTGCTTCTTCAGTCGAGTTGGATGCTGAAGGTTCAGTGGATGATTCAGTGATTGGTACTGTAGGTTCTGCAGCTGATGGATCAATATCCATGGATGTTGATTCAGGTTCTTCTTTTTCATCCATGGGTGCATCATTTTCCTCCTCTTTTGGTTGCTCACTGTCGACTGATGATATGGCCATTTCTCGCAAATGTTTGAAGATACGTTTGACAGCAATGACACCCGCTTGAGTAATAAGAGCTTGAAGATCAGCGCCTACGTAACCAGGTGTTGCACGTGCCAAGGATGGGAAATCGAAATCGCCTTCCAATCGAAGTTTTTCAGCCAATACTCGTAAAATCCTATTCCATCATCAGAAATGAATATCCATGGGACTATTTAGTCATACTTACTTTTCACGAGCCTTTTCATCAGGAACACCCATACTGATTTCACGATCAAATCTTCCAGCACGTCTCAATGCAGGATCCAGAGAATCGGGACGATTGGTTGCACCAATGATCATGACAGGTTTGTTATCAGTCTTTTCCCATGATAAATCTAAATGCCATGGTTAATCATGATCCTTCATATAGGTTACTATATAATAAATACCATCCATGCATGTCAACAATTGTGCAACAATACGTCGTTCCATTTCACGCTGAGCAGTTTCTCGCTTGGGAGTAATAGCGTCAATTTCGTCAATGAACAATAAACATGGTGCATGGGTCTATACAATGTTGTCAGCAAAACCCTTTTCTATCACGTATTCCTTATTCTTACCTTGGCATCATCAAATACATCTCTGATCTTCTTTTCTGATTCACCCGACATTCCTGACACAATGGATGGTGCTGATATGTTAATGAAAGGAACATTCAATTCCTAAATATTCGTTTGTTAGTATTATCATCCCATGATCCTCCAAGATTCAACTTACACCTGCAATGGCATGGGCAAGACGTGTTTTACCACAGCCTGGTGGACCATGGAGCAATACACCTCTTGGTGGTTGTACACCTGTATGCGTGTAAACTTCAGGATGGGCCAAAGGCATAGCAATTAATTCCATAATCTCCTCTACGCAATGATCAATGCCACCCAAATCCGAGAGACGTGCTGTTGGTACAAAAGGTTCATCGCGACTTTCAACTATATATAGCATCCGGTTAATTTCTTTTATCCTTTCGATCCATGTACTCAGTATAATACCTCGTGCACGCTTTGAGCTACCAGATCCTGATCCACCTTTTGTACGTTTCTTTGCCGTTTTCTTGTCATCAACAGTATCTTGTCCAGCAGGAGTAGCTGGAACGGATGTTGTAGCAGTAGCTGCTGGCGTACCAGGTGCAGATACATTGGGTGTAGAAGTGCCTGAATCACCGCCACTAGGTCGTTGTTGCATATTCCAAAGATTCGTAACTGATCGATTCATCGAATTGGCTTCTTGATAGGTGGGCTACATGTACATACATTAGCTAGTGCCAATATGCATTCAACTCATTCGAGCCTTACCAGAGCATATTCTGCATTTTGATCATCGTCGGAAGAAGCGTTGTTGCTATGGGCGACAGTTGGACAAAGAAAAAAAAACAAGATCAGCACACTTGCTTGATAGATCGCGTTCTTGTTCACATACCCTTCCTCTTGATCTTGACCACTTGGTGCATATTCAGGCAGTACTGTATCGAGAAAATGAGTTCGATCGTTCTCTTGTGGTATAGATCATTGATTCACCTTTCTCAATGGCTGCTTCCAGCTGCTTCTTCTTGACTCGTTTCATAGTTTTATCGTTTTGCTGCACGTATTCGTAAAGGGTTGAAATGCTCCAATCGGTTTGACCTTCGGCCTTGTAATAACTAAGGCAGCGAGCCACATTGTCTGTCAAACGGCCTTGCAAACTTCTCATTGCTGGAAAGAGTTTGGTAAGTTGACAAGCAAAGGAAGCTTAAATTTTACTCATACCTAACCCAGCAGTTACAAGATGAACCTTTCTATGAGCTCGTTCATGCATGATATTACTATTGTCTTGGCTTCATACTCGTCATACCCCAATGTTGACAAGTAGTAAGATTGTTCTTTCACGCAAAGTTGTGTCATGTGCAATACCAGAAGAGATTGCTACTAAAGATATGGATATTGATTAGGAAGAGGTGGCAGATGCATAAAAACAAAGAATGCCCTTTATAACACAAATGACTTCCCAAGATATGCCAAAGCAATTCCCAATTCAAGTATGGTATTATCATTGTTCTATATTCATGGTCAACAAAGAGAGTCTTCATTGTTCATATAAAGTAGAGCTTAGATATCTTGTATCATCCTGTTACCCCTTGACAATAGAAAAAAGATAGCAGTGCCAACAATATATAGTTTAATGATAGTTTGTATTTAAAAAGATGCAAATGATATAAAGGAATATAAATTGTGCATGCATAACGGAGTGGACAAGTGGTGTATGAATGATCTAAAACTGGCTGGGAAGGGTGGGGATTGGTAGGCAGCAAAATTCAAGTGGCGGTGTGGGCCGAATAATCCTCCTTCCCTTTCGCTCATCCAGATGGCTAAGGTATGTACTGCATCAACATCACCCATCCATCCATTATCAGAGGAGGAAGATCAGTTTATATCGCAACCATCATGGGATTCTACTTTACGAGACGATATGCAATTGATCATGATATATATCTCGACCTTTTATTCACACGCTATCAACAAGTGTTCATTCATCTACAACTATTACCATCCATCCATTCATCCATCCATGAACATGCAACATCCATCCATTTATTCATTTATATCGTTATAATGGAAATCCATTCCATATCCTATACAAAAAGCGCGACATTGTCATTTGCATATCCACATTTCAACTTCCTCCTCTGACAATGTGGGCATTTTTCAGAATGACAAACTCACCCAAATGCATTGGTTTCAATTCTACAGTTCCACGAATATCAGGTGGTTGGTCGTAAGCTCCCTTCTGAGAAGGAGCCTCACCCCAAGTTGTACCGTATGCGTGTGTTTGCTCCCAACACCGTTGTTGCCAAGTCTCGTTTCTGGTACTACTTGAAGAAGCTTCGCAAGGTCAAGAAGGCTGCTGGTGAGATCGTCTCTGTCAACGAGGTAAGCAATGATATATAGAGAGAGCTGATGAAATAGGATATTAATGCTATGTCATCATGATAGATCTTTGAGAAGCGTCCTGAGCAGATCAAGAACTTTGGTATCTGGATCCGCTATGATTCTCGCTCTGGTACCCACAACATGTACAAGGAATACCGTTCCATGTCTCGTGTTGAAGCTGTTGAGAACTGCTGTAAGTAATAAGGGATGCATGTGTATGTGAGTCAATATTCATGTTTTATGCCAATTTATAGACCAAGATATGGCTGCTCGCCATCGTGCTCGTTTCTCTTCTGTTCAAATCATGCGTGTTGCTGAAGTCAAGTCTGCTGATATTCGTCGTCAATACGTTAAGCAACTCTTGGTTCCCAAGCTTGCTTTCCCTCTTCCTCACCGCATCCAGCGTGTCGACAAGTCCCAGCGCCGTTTGTTCATTGCCAAGCGTCCTGCCACCTTTTACTAATTTTCTTCTTTGTTGCTTTGCTCCGTTTTGCTTCAATGTAGTAGCTAGACTTGCAAACTAAAAAGAGAAAAATATTGATTTGTATCAAACATTCTCATTTTAATGTTACTGTTGTTATGGATTGAAAAGGGATCGGATTGATATTCTTTTTTACATTTGGTCCATTTGCTATATCTACTGTGTGGTGGGGATCATTATGGTTATAGTAAAAGCCATATAAGGGCTAAGGGGGTTGATGCATAAAAGCGCCTGTTGAAGCGTTCTTTTTGGCGTCCTTCATGGAAAGATAGCTGGCTATGAGTCAAGAATGACATCATAAAATTCCTAATTTGGTTGGCAGTGTCTCACTGTGATTGAAATACCGGGTTTGACATGGCATGTCATGCAATCTTTCTCACTTCATTTCTTTCCACGATTATGTTTTCTTCAAACCAGGGTGCAAGCGATTTATTGTTAGAAAGAGATCCATTTGCTTTAGATCCCACTTTTAACTTTGAAGATCTCGTACAACTGGACGATGATCAACTACAACAGCCACCAGTGGATCCCTCTTTACAGCAACAAAACCAGCCAATATCACAACCACCGCAGCAACAACAACCACCTATGCAGCAGCTACCTCCATGGTTACCCACGCCTAACAATAACACCTTGTATGTTAACGAGGGTATCCAACGTAGGCGTAGCTCCTCTGTTGACGCCCAATTGACACTCAATAATTTTGTAAGTGTCACAGAGACATGTGTGTGTATATATATTTTTTGTTAACAACAAACAATATTCATGTGTTTAGCCTGCATTGTCCTATTCACCCAGCTCATCAGTGGAGGATAATTCCACCTCACCATCTATGCTACCTCTTGAACCAATGTTTTCTGATCTCGATTTCCTGATACCCCCAACAGATGAGCAAGATTCACATTGGTGGCAACAAATGCAACCCTTACTTCAGCAACAGCAACAACAGCAACAACCATTACCGCTCAAATCAAACTCCCGTCGTAGATCGTCATCTGTTCCACCCGCTTTCCATAGCCAATATCAAAAGCCAATTGTATTTGCTCAAATCAAGGTGGCGGATAGTCGACCACCTGCACCAGCATCAAGACGACGTGCACCACAACAACCTAGTATGCCGGTACAAATTGAGCGCCTACAACGACACAGGATACCATCATTGACTCCCGAACAACAGCAAATAGCTATGGATCAACGACTCGTTCACGTCAACTTTAATGATGTTACAGTGGCTGAATTGAAGCAACTCTTGCGCCACTATGGTCATTCTACATCAGGTCGTAAGGCTGATCTTATTGAACGGCTCAAGGATGAACGCAACAAGCTTCTATTGAGTAGAACTTCTTAATAAAAAGGTTTTTCAATCACACAGAATAACATTGTATTATGAATATTGGTATTACAAAGCCATGAATATAAAGCATTCACACAATGGTACAGAAATAGCAAAAATGACAAATGTCATTTGAGTAAACAAATTGATTGGTGGTCGTTTTAATTGTATAGTCAGCAGAATGATATTTGCTACAGGTTCTAGAAGATGCCATCCACACATGTCAAGTTCGGCATTGTCACTGAATTTATTTATCTGAGAAGAAATAACATCGTATTGGTATCTATGTGTCTTGTGTTCATGTACATTGAACTCAGAATACGTGATTGATGGGATGATCATATTGGTTGGAAAGAGTGACTGTAAGGGATTTATTTCTCATCTTCAACCATGTCATTGTTGTATTTCATCAAGTGTCTCTACAAGAGTGTGGTGATCATGATGTTGCTGCTTTATGATCCGCTGATGCTATGATGCTGCCGATGCATGGTTCACCAAAAAGAAGCGAGTTACCAAAAGGGTGGAATGAATGTGATCTATAAGTCTATATCGCACGCCCATTTTTTAAAAACACATCCAATGAAAAGCAAGCTTTCAAGCTGGGCTGCTTCTTCTCTTTCAAAGGAGCAAACAGCGTTTATTTTTATCTCTAAGCTTTATCTCGTCTTCCAAAAAAGCGTAAGTCTACTTTTGTTTCTATTCATGCTTGTATCTCCTGCGTTACTTGATCCATGCATGCTGACTTGTCCGTGTCACGTTAGTTTCAGTACGCCATGGGACGCAAAAAGATCAAAATTCAACCCATCAAGGACGACCGTAATCGTCAGGTGCAGTTTTATTCACTCAATCACGACTTGTAGCACCTTCTCATACTTGACATCTAGGTCACCTTTTTGAAACGGAAGCAAGGTCTCATGAAGAAAGCTTATGAATTGAGTGTCCTGTGTGATTGCGAGATTGCCCTGATCATATTCAACTCGAGTGGCAAGCTTGTTCAGTATGCTAGTACCGAGATTGACAAGATTCTGCTAAAGTACACTGATGTAAGTAGGATAGTTCCGGGAGTGTAATAGATAATGTTTATTCATTGTGTTCGTACAGTACAACGAACCACACGAAAGCAAAAACAATCGTGATGTAAGTATAGTAGGAAAGGGATGTAAAGAGGGTGTTGATATTGATTATCATTATAGTTTGTCAATCTTAGCGAACGAGATGAAGACCATGTTAAGGAAGACGATGATGTTGGATTGGAAGTAGAACAAGCTTCTGGACCAGATCAAGAATTAAAGGGGTCATCAAACGATAATTTGCCAATGGCTACAGTTCCCACACAGGCACAATATCCACCACCACCACCACCTCATCATCATCCTACACCTCCGCAACCATCAATGATACATAATCAATCACCACATAGTATGATGGGGGGAGTAGGTCATCATCAAGTATCACCACATAATCACCATGGATCATCTCCTGCTATGTATTATCATGAACAATCACATCAACGTGGTCACTATGGGATTCATCACCCACAGCATCAATCGCCACAACATCGAATGTCGCCTGGCTACGATGTATACGGAATACAACATACGCCACCGCCACCACCGCCACACCCAATGTATATGATGCAGCATCATGTAATGCGTATATTCATCCTGCATATTCCTAAACATTGTTTACTTACTATGTCATTAATAGGGTACTGCGCCTATTCCACAAGCTCCTCCTACATCTAACATGCCATTACAATATGCATCACATCCTACGCACCATCCAATGTATGCTTCCAATGTTCGTATGCAAATGCCACCTCCACAACCACAATCGCAATCAGTAGTGTCAGCAGCATCACCAGCTCTTCCTGTTCCATCACCTGCAGTGACAAGTCCTGCAGTGACAAGTCCTAGTTATACAACACAACCCCCACATAACAGTGATCAGCAGACACAGAGCCCTCTTCAATCAGCTTCTAACATGCCTAGTCCAACACCATCTGCAACGAGTCATCATAGCAACGGAAAAAGTAAAGCACCACCCAAGTTACGAGTGCAAATTCCTGGTGATTCACCCAAACAACAACAACAACCATCAGTGTCTACAGCGTCCACAGGAAATGAAGAAGAGAACACAAGTAAAAATGAAGAAGCATCGCAAGAGAAAAGAAACAATATAGCAACAACTTCAGCTGAACAAAGTGCAGGGATTGGACCACCTTCTGCATTACCATCGCAGTTTGCTCAGAATCTATTTTCGCCTACAACTTTCTATCCAGAATTCTATCAACAGAATGAGTTACCAAGTCCTCTCAACTTTTCTGCAACACCTACAGCATCACATGCATTCAATTGGCCAGCTCCTTCTTCCACTGCTGGAGCACGAGATTATAAACCATCACCACTCGCACGACAACAGGAGTCAAGGTATATTCTCAATTTTTCATCCTTGCATATATGTTTTCTAACCTATTTGTATTTTTGGGTAGCAATGATGCTAAGCGATCTGCAATAGACAATGAAAAACATGATGACAATGACAATCAAGATGAACCATCAGTTACAAAGAAGGCCAAAATAGCATAGAATGAATAATGAACCCTGCACACTCACACACACTCACACTACACACATGCATTTTTATATGGCTTGTTGTTTTAGCATCTTTTGTACATAAACTTGCATTGGCATCAATTCACCTATTCCAAATGAATTATCCCTAGTAATCTCATTCGAGGACATGCATTATCTGCAGATCAATGCAGTTAAAATAAATTTGACACGGTCGGTTTTGATCTGGGCCACTGTTACTGCAGAAAAGTTCTCATGCGATCTGTGCCGGGTGTCCGATGTATATTTCTTACCCTGCCAACAATGTTGGGGGGTCTTGATGTAAATTCAAGGGGGTTGTGTTGCATTCAACTGTATATCTATTTTTTACAAGGCGATTTCTTCAAGCAGTAACATGGGTCTTCCCCCTTTTTCCATTTCCTTCTCTTTTATTTAGTATAACATGGACAATGTACCAAAATTATCAGTCCCATCAACTGAAGAGTCGGGAAGCACTACAGAGGAGGAAGATAATGATAGCAACTACGATACCGACGTGACTATGGATGAAACACCTCCACCAAGACGATCTAGTAGTGCCGACACGTTAGTGAATGCTGCCATCAAGAGCCACCAAGAAGCTGAAGGTCATCGTCGCCATGGGTCATTCAATCATCAATTATCAGAATCACTTGGCTTGATTCAGGGTATCTTGGGTGGACGACGTACATCTTGGATATCACATCACCCATTAAACAGATCACGGGCATCCAACGTTGGCTTTGAAGCATTGCATGATAAAGAACCTTGCCATGGACATTTGGAGAAACCAGATGAAGAATACCACAATGGTAGTGGGATCAATCTTAATCATCGCGGCAGTGTACTAGGAAGTTTATTGCAACTGGAAGCGCACATGGCACATAGAAGATCGGTAATGTATTGGTGAATGCAATTATAAGGATATCTAACTTGTATATGCATATTAGAGTACCAGATCTCAAATGAGAAAATCAAAGAGGAGACAAGCATCTGTCAAACGTGATCGAGGTGGTACACCATTGGCAGAATTGGAGAAGGTACATAATTACCAATGTCAGTTGCATACACACATGCATTTACTCACGAGACATTAACAGAAAAACAAATCATCACCTAATCTATCATCACGACAATGGCTGTATCATGTCACATCGAGCGACCATGTTGTGCCAAGTCTTAACAAGCGACGTAAAAAACGACCTGGCACCTCACGTGCCAATAGCATCAACTCACAGGCATCCCAGTTTGAACCAATTACTGTCGCCGATCGTGTTCGTATTGCATTCGAAATCGCCAATATCTTGCAACGCCAATCATTCTTGTATCGCCTTTCAAAAGCACTTATGCATTATGGTTGTCCTGCACATCGACTTGAATACATTCTCAAACAAGTCTCGGATACGCTCAACGTGGATGCAGAATTCATATATATACCCAATATCATGATGATCAACTTTTTTGATCCAGGCACTCATACCACCGAAACGCACTTTATTCGTCAAACTCTCTTATTTGATATGCACAAGCTGGGCGAAGTCTTTCGATTGGAAAAACTTGTAGCGCATGGTGAAGTTACTGTCGATGAAGCGCTTGAATTTCTCGACAAGGTGTCGGAAGATCCACAGTTTTACCCTGCATGGCTCAATCCCATCATTTATGCAGTTATCAGCTTGTGTGGATGTGTCATGTTCTTTGGAGGGAGTTGGAAAGAAGCAGGTCTATCAGCTGGTTTAGCAAGTAAGTGCATCGCTTAAAAAGTATACTCATTTCTTATACTCAAATGTTATTAGTCTTTTTCGCTGTATATGAGCTTTTCAGTGAACGGTTCTGGGGATTTCAACCAATATGGGAAATTACTGTTTGCATCATCATTGGTTTTGTCTCCCGAGGTAAACATAGCAGGATCAAACGTTGTTATGTATAAACTGATAATATACTTTGTCTATCATAGCATCTACGCGATGGGGGTTTTGCTTTATACCGACAGCGTTTGCATCGTTTATTGTGATCCTGCCAGGATATGTAATTTCTATTGCTATCATTGAACTTGTATCACGTCAATTGGTCAGTGGAGTGGTGCGCATGGTGTATGCTATCATATACTCTTTCTTGCTCGGCTATGGTGTCTCGATGGGATCATCTCTCTATGTCACGATTGATCGTCACACTTCCACAGAAGCAGCTCCCTATTGCCAGATTACTGCGAATGCCAACACTTGCATCATAGCTGAATCCCAATATTACCTTTTCTTAACTGTACCTGTATTTGCTCTTGCATACTGCATTCTCCTACGCAATCGACCCGCTCGATGGCTGGTCGTCATATTTATTGCCATCGTTGGATTCTGTATGAACTGGTTATTCTCATGCGTCGTTGATGCACCACAACAAATTATTCAAGTGGTACCAGCATTTGTGGTAGGATTACTAGGTAATCTTCTCACCAAACTCACTGCAAGGATGTCATTCGATGCCGTGCTCGTGGCAGTAAGTTGAAAGATAGGCCGAGATAGATATACATTAACCATCTGAATAGATATTTTATCTTGTACCTGGAAGCTTGGGTACGTGTGTTGTATATAAGAAAGTTGATATAGTCAGCTGGATTAACACTTTGCATATTATAGGATTGAAAGCAGCCATTGGACTTTTTGGTGGGAATCAAAACGAATACATGTCCCAAGGTGGATCGTTTGCACTTAGTATGATCGAAGCATCTATTGGTAAGCGCATGATTTCGTGCTAATAGCTCTAGTAACTTCACTCATTCCTAAACTCTTATAGGCATCGCATTGGGCCTTTGCATTGCTAATTTGCTGGTGTATCCAAAAGGAGCACAACATACACCACTCATGAACTTTTGAGGAAACTTGGATCATCGCTACTATAGCAGTTGCTACCCGTATCATTAGAATTCGGGATAAAAGCGTGTTTCGAAAGGTTCTATTGTGAGTGCAAGACCATACGAAGAGATAGCGCAAGTAAATTTGTGAGAGCAGTTGTCCGTGAAGAAGGAACAATACATTGCTTTGTATTAGATAGAGACCATACAGTTGTTGTTGTTCAGCAATTGGAAAGCCAACGGCTCTTTGTATATCACCAAAATTACTCCTTGCCCTTTCTTAGAATCATTGTATAGGATTCATATGACAAGCAGCAATTGATTTAATAATAAACAAATACATGGATACGGATGATCACATAGACCATTATCACATTTTGATCATAATCCGCACTGACAATGACGTCCAATAAATCTAAACTATGACGCGCTTTCATTAAGTGGCGTGCATGCATATAGAAACAATGAAATGATATAAATAGATTCCATTTTGCTACTTGTTCATCTTGATTGGTTTGACACGAAGCAGAAGATTGGGGTTAGGGCGCATTGTAATAAACTGTCTTTTGCTCGGGTGGTATCCAGGTTCCTCAAAGAACTGGAAATGTGTCAATAATAAGCCGAGTACAATCTTAAATTCCAGTTGTGCAAAGCGGTGACCAATGCATTGACGTGCTCCTGCAATGAATGGTGCATATTCATAAGGCGAGACATTGGAAGCAGGTGGTGAATTCCATCGCTCAGGTCTAAATTCTTCAGCGTCGTCACCCCAGATCTCAGGATCATGCAAGTTGACGATAATGGATAATAGCACACCTGTGTTTTTGGGAATATGGTATCCTCCAAGCTCAATATCCTTAGCTGTATAACGCATTGTGTTTGGTACAGTGGGTGTCAATCGCAATGTTTCCTTGAATACATTATTCAGCAAAGGTAACTGGTTGACAGCATCGGCTGCAGGCAGATTCGCATCAAATTCCTCAGGTGTGCCATCACTGCGGAACATTGCATGCTCCAGGTTGATGGATTCGAATACAGGTGTCACTTCATCACGTAATGCAGCTTGGATATCTTGGTGCTGGGCAAGTAGCCAAAGACACCATGAAAGTGCTGATGATGTGGTCTCGTGGCTTTAAGAAAGGTACAAGGTGTGAAACAGAATGTCTAAACAAAACCAAAACACACTGGATGCTTACCCAGCAGCTAAAAAGGTCATGCATTGGTTCTTCAAATCCACAGCGGATAATTCTCCACCTGTGTACATGTCTTTTTGTTCGATCATGAGTGCCAAAAGGTTGCTCTTACCACGGGTTCCCTCCTTATTTTGCATTGCCTGTGTTACAATCTCCATTGTCTTTTTTGTGACCGTTCGCTCAGCCTTTGCAAATTTACGATGGTCAGCAGTAGGAATAAAACGCAATGGTGGGATAAGAATGCTGAGAAATTGCATCAGGGAAGGATTGGGACTGAATAAGATGCGATAGGATGTGCTCAATTCATTTTCCTTGTCTGTGCCATCATACTTGACTGAATTGAATGGTTTGCCAAATGCACCAAGCCCAATCACATCCAGTGTCACCAATGTGATTCCATGGGAAATATCAATTGTAGTAGTGGATTCCTCTTGGCATTCTCGACGCCACTTGGCAATAAGTTGCACTGATGGGATGTAAAACAATGGTGAAAGCTCTCGTGTTGCTTGAGCTGTAAAAGCTGGTGTGAGCCATTTGCGTTGATGTCGATGGAGTTCTCCCTACGCATTTACATATACAATATCATATAGCTTTGTTATCCTATACATGCCATGTGACCCATGCTAACTATTCACATTACCTCTGCCAACAAGAGACCACGTCCCAAAACAGCTTCAAGAAAAACAACATCCTTAGGATGTTTTACGAAATCATATACTCGATGTGTATAGATTTGTTTAAGAAGTTGTGGGTCGGTCACCAGGATCATGGGCTCGTTCCAACATCCATATAGACGAACAATGCCACCATGCTTTTTGGTCCATTTCTTCTCCAAAACTCCAGGCTAGATAACATTATTGCACATTCTTTTAATGACAACAGAAGGCAGGGTCATTTTTCTTTAATACCTCTGTGATATAAGTCTCTCGAAGATTCCCAAGGAATGGTATCCAATCAATTGGTGGTCCAGGAATCTTGATAATGGGATGGAAATACAACCTATAGATAATGCATTTTGCTACTGCATACCCGACTGCGGATGATATTGCAGCTACCGCTATATTCTTGCGAGTGAACAAAGAACTGCTGGTGGTATGCAGCACAAGATACTCTTGAAACCGTTCTCTGGCACCTTGCAAATGTATGTGTATTACTTCTGCCAACTGCATGCAACAATGATAATAGAATAACAGAAAGAGAAAGCAACGTGATCGAATTGAACTGATATAATAGTCAAATGTGGCTCAGAGCTAACAGGTGTAAAAAACGTCAATCTCAGCCAGTTACGCCATCTACCACTCATTCACACCAGTAACCCAAGGTGAGATAAAAGAATGGCATGTTGTAGCAAGAGATCGATTAAATAAATATCACCACAGCTATAAGGCATATTAGCTTATTGATATAAGGTGTATATGTAGATGTGGCTCTTTTTATACTTTGGAACATGGGCTCTACTAGCAGCATGTTTCCTTTGTAAGTTTGGTGATGCATCGACTTGCACATCAACCTTGTCCAATTGCAAGCATGCTTCATACGCAAATGTCTGTATGCCTTGCATGCCATTGTGTACTGGTTCGACAAAGCTACATTAATAATATGTACATCGTCATCGCCATCATCACGGTTCATATCATCATTAACATTGGTGGTGCCTGATAACATTCGCCACGGTTATGTAATAACAATGTGCACGTGCACATACAATGCCCAACATTGTGTACTCGCTTTTGCATCTTTGTTTGGAACTTGCATGAAAAAGAAGTCATTACTTGGACACGTTAGTGACGATCACTAGGCGGAATTAACACCCGGTTTGTTTTTCCTCACAAAAGCGACCACTTTCAGATCATAATTGAAGGTAAAATCAAAGTAAGGTGCCATCGTTCTATATGATATCGTGTAAGGTACACAAAGCAAAAATGCCAGTGGCATCTGTTTTACGATGCACTTGTTTTGTCAAAGTTCAAACAAGGATCAATTGAGAAGCATTCTTGTGCCACAGCCCTTGTTGTATGCCTCCGCCCACTACCATGTTCGATGCAGCTCCTATCCGCACGAATCATAAACACAGGTATGATAGCCATAATCAATGCAATATAGCGTGTTCCAGTGATTCGGAATGCATTGTGTATGAATGGTGTCCAATTTTATTATATGTCTCTATGATGAATTAGCAACTGGAACAACCACATCAAGGCAAGCCTACCGAGTCATATCGTGGGAGATCTCGATTTAATGCTTACTGAAAAGAAAGCGATGACACACGAGGTGTACACAACTGCCAAGTGCGATCATCGGGAGTGGTGAAAAGTCTGGACAAGGAAAAGCGATCAAGAGTTGCACAGAAAAGTCTGTGGGCAAGATGTGACACATTCATCTTTGAGCTCTCTTATTCTTGCTCTCTTTTACCCCACCCCCCAAACCAGCAGCAGTAGCGGATATGTCTGTGCCCATCACCTGTTTTGTTCAAAGTCTCATTATCAACAATCGGGGAACCGGCATAATGCAAGAGGCACATAATAACACTGGGACCCCGATCCACATAAAAGCAGTTGGATCGGGGTTTGAAGTGCTCACTATAAACTTTGTGTTTGTTAGTATAGCTTTGCCTACACAAATGAATACACGAGACAACGACACATTTGTCATTGCATACTTTAGAACAGGTGATCAGGTTTTATTGCACGTTAGAATTCCTTTGTTCGTTTAAGCTTGATCCAAACACCGGGGTTATTCCATTATTATGATAACGATAAGTATGGATCATGCGATTCTTAAAAATCAAACGTGGATGTGTTATGTACATGTAGCTGGGGCTGGTGAATTTCTTCCTTTGTATCTCAAGTCAGCTATTGGTCAAATTGCTGTGGGATGATAGTGTGTGTCGTGAACCAAGATACACATCGTTCACTTTCACAATATATCGGTTGATCTATACTTTATTCAAAGTGATCTTATATCGGGTACAGGATTCACACATCCGAGCAGTTTCACACACACACATATAGATATAGCACAATGTATAGGGGTAAGAACATAAACAATGATTTTGTATTACAATTTGATCATAGAGCAAGTCTTCTTTGACTATGGCATATTCAACACGCATGACTTACACAAATACACCATTTGTACTACCCACACTGGTTCTCATCATTACTGCGTACGCCACCTTATCCTAATCCTCTATTTGGAA